>PVIC010035013.1:0-19446 GCA_004025085.1 Thryonomys swinderianus | reverse complement strand
GTAGTCCAGGCAAGCCTCGAACTCAGCAATCCTCCTGCCTCTGCCTCCTGAGTGCTGGGATTACAGGCGTGAGCCACCACGCCCGGCTGAATTTGCTTCTTTAAGAGGTGTTCAGAACCAATCTTCCTGCTCTTCTTACTGATTATCTCAATCTCCACAGACCCACAGTCTTTCACTGTTAGACCACCTCCCCCACACCTTCCGTTGTGTCCAAAGAAACAAACACTATTCATCTATCAGCATAATATTCCAACTACCTTCTCTGCATAGTACTCTATCTTCTTTTTTAACTCTTTTTTTCCTAGAAGCTCAGATGTTTTAGTAGTCAGTGGTGACCAAATTCTGCTCCAAACTTATTTAACTCATTCATGGCTTGGGATACCTGTCACAGTGGGTTCTGTATTTACACAGGAGCAACCAGAAATGGGAGATGAAAGCTGATGGATATGTTTCCTTCTTTCTTGGGCCAGAAAAGGATGTCATAAATATTTTATAAAGCTTTTCAGAAGGTTCCAAACAACTAAGCAGTCAATGTCTTATCATGACAGTCAACTCAGAAAGAATTGTTATATTAGCTTTCTTTCTGTGCTCGTTTTATTTCCTCTTCCTTTATTCCTGTTCCCCAGGACTATTCCCTTAAAATGTTCCCTTAGCAGGGTCAAATGGTACCTCTCCTCCTAGTTTTCTGAGGAATCTCCATGCTAAACTCCATAATGGTTGTGCAAGTCTACAATCCCAACAGTGGAGAAGGGTTCCTTTCTCCCCACAGCCTCGCCAGAATTTATTGCTGGTTAATTTCACAATAGCAGCCATTCTTTGTGACGTGAGATGAAGTCTCAGTGTTGTTTTCATCTGCATCTCTCAAATGACTAGTGATGTTGAACATTTCTTCATATGCTTCTTGGCTGCTTTTGTTTCTGCCTCTGAAAGTGTCCATTTCAGAGGCCCATTTTTTAATGGGGTCTTTAAATTTGGGGGAACTGGTTTAAGTTCTTTATATATATTCTACATAGCAGCCCTTCGTCTGAAAAACAGCTAGTAAAGATTTTTTCCCATGTTGTTGGTTGTCTTTTAGTGGTGCAAGTGGTTTCTTTTACTATGCAGAACCCTTTTAGTAGGTGAGATCCCTCAATGATTCTTTCTGCTAGTTCTTGTGCTATAGAGGTTCTGTTCATAAAGTCTCTGCCTAAACCAATGTCTCCAAGAGTTGTACATAACCTGTTTTGCAGCAGGTTCACTGTTTGTTTTAATGTTTAAGACCCTGCTACTCCTCTGCTAGAAATATACTCAAAGGACTTAAAAGAATGTCATAAAGACATATGCACACCCATGTTCATTGCAGCTCAGTTTGCGATAGCCCAATCTTGCAAACAACCCAGATGCCAATCAACAACGGACTGGAAAAAGATGTGGGTTTTTTAATAAAATGGAGTGTTACTCTGCCATGAAGAATGATGTATTTCATTTATTTATGTGCAAATGGACACACCTTGAGGGCACACTAATAAGTGAAATAAATAGATCACAGATAGGTAATTACCATATCTTTTCTCTGGTATGAGAACCTGCAGATGTAAAGGAGTTCTAGAATGTATAATAGATTTTGTGTAATAGGAAATATTCAAAGGGAATGTGGTGGGGGAATGTAATGAGGAGAAAGAATAAATATGATTTGGAAAGAAAAAGAAAGCACATGTATCTAGGGAGTGGGTGGTTGTGGGTGGATAGGGATATGGGTAAAAATGAAAATTAATTTGTGTCAGATACTGGTACAAAATCCCCAATGTTGAGTATGACTTTGAGCTGTATATAAATGTACCAATGAAGAATTCAATTTTAAAAAATGCTCCCTTGGGCCGGAGGGTTAGCTCAGTGGTTCTGGTGCCTGCCTCGCAAGTGCAAGGTCCTGATTTCAATTCCCGGTAACCACATACAATGCTGGGCGTGGAGACTCACACCCGCCGGCAATCAATACCACATACCACAGTGCCGAGCGTGGTGGCTCACGCCTATAATCCCAGCACTCGGGAGGCAGAGACAGGAGGATTGCTGAGTTCAAGGCTTGCCTGGGCTACATAGTGAGCTCAGAGCCAGCCTGAACTACAAAGCAAGACCCTGTCTCAAAAAAAAAAAAAAATGCTCCCTTAAAAATATTTTGCTGGTGGAATTGTCACTACTTGCTGGAAGGTCAGGTATGGGATGTAAAGGAAAGGGAAAGTCTCTTAATTGTTAACAACTTTTAGATGTTAATTTCCATGAATTAGAAGATGATAATTTCTATGTAATAAGATAGAGGACAGAGGAAGATATGATTTTGCATGGGTAGAAAACACCCGAGTCTATGTTATTTGGCTGATTTTGAATCTTATCCATCAGGTCCAGATGTGGTTTCTTATGCTCCAGTAACACATGAACCAAATATAAATTAACTCCAGCTTCCCCCAAAAGCAGAGGACCTATTTTAATGCAGTAGTTAATAGGAAAACCTAGGTAACACTCCCTGAGAGAAAGGGAAGAAAAAAAGGCACACAGCAGTCAGCACTTCCAATGGAGTACAGAACCCTGCTGGGAGTCACTGGGAAGATTCCCTATGACAGTTCTTTGAACAGTTACTGATTCTATCCACTCCCTTCTTCGTACTTATTATGTGTCTCCTGGACGCAGTCTCTAGGAAGGTTTTTATTTGCTCCTAGTTTTTTACTTGCTTCTACAATATATCTTTCCATTATTCTCCTCAGAAGTGGTAGAGATTATGTAGTTTACTTCCTGAGGTTATTTTACTTTCATAATACTCAATAAAATGAAGCTCATGGTTTCATTAGCAATGGAATTTTCTAAAAATTTTGTTATTTTCAAAATGTTCTATTTCTAATTAATTCCATATGTGAAAGTCTCTTTTTATACTCAGTTCTAATATCTCCTTTGATCTTTACTCTTTCTCTCAGTCTATCAATGTTTTGAGATAATGGATTCATTTCTAAAAAATATATATCTTTACTATTATTTAGGGGGCAATGTTAAGTCTTAGTGGATATCTATTCTAGACTAACAATCCAAATACCTGTTAACCCTGTGGATTCTTACATTTCTTGTTATGAATTACTCAGTACTTTTCTTAGTTCAGCTTACTTTTATGATTGTCCAAAGGCAGCCAGAAATAACCAACATATTTTAATAATATCATTTCCTAAATTCTTCACCTAAAGCTACAAAGCTCAACAATAACCCATGCTATCTACTGCAATCATTGTAGAGATCAATGTGGAGATTCCTCAAGAAGTTAGGATTAGAGGTCCCTGACCTTGCTATTTCTCTGCTTGGTATATGCATTAAAGAACTAAAAGCATCATATCACATGATATATATGCACCCATATTTATAGCATGTCCGTTTGTAATAGCTAAATCTTGGAAACAGGCCAAATGGCTATCAACAGGAGAGTAGAAAAAGATGTGGCTTTGTTTTGTTTTTTAATAAAATGGAGTATTACTCAGCCATTAAGAATGATAAATTAGAGTCATTTATACTCAACTAGATGTATGAGGATATACTCTTAAGTGAAATAGGACACAGATGTGTAAACACCATATTGTTTTTTCTAATATGAGAAACTGAAGGCATAAATAAATTCCAAAATGCATAACAGGTATGGTAAAATTGGACAAAAGTATTCAAAAAGAAAAGAGGGGTAGAGGAAAATAAAGAAGGGGAAAAATGTGATAGTTAAATAAAGGAAACAAAGCTATGTACATAGGGGGTGGGGAATTATAGGAAGAGCAGCGGAATGGGAAAAAATAAGAATCAAGATGTGTCAGGCCGGAGATTTAGCTCAGTGGTTCCAGTGCCTGCTTCGCAAGCACAAGGTCCTGAGTTCAATCCCTGGCTCACCTGTAATCCCAGCACTCGGGAGGCAGAGGCAGGAGGATTGCTAAATTCAAGGCTTGACTGGGCTACATAGTGAGCTCAGGGCCAGCCTGAACTACAAAAGCGAGACCCTATCTCAAAACAAAACAAAACAAAACAAAACAAAACAAAACAAAACAAAAAAAACAAGATGTGTCATGTACAGGTACAAATTCCCAATGCTGAATGTGATAATAATATATATATATATATATATATATATATATATATATATATATATAAAATGTACCAATAAAATTAATTTTAAAAATAACACAGGCTATATTTGAACTTATTCCTGGTGTTAGTTTTACCAAGTTTTGCCAGCTATACATCTCCAGTCTTTTAAACTGCTATGTTTCACAAATGTAAATGGCTCCATGTGCCCTTCTAAGGGAAACCAGTAAGACAATGCCACATCTCTTCCCTATTTCTTATGTTTTCACTGTTGAGCAAGTCTGCATCACACCACTGTTAGAGGTCATCTGAGGACTCATGACTGTTGCATGATCTATCTGAAGAACAACAGGACTCACATCAAAGGAGATATGTGGGTCATGATGTTTTTTTGTTTTGTTTTGTTTTTGTTTTTTTGAGACAGGGTCTCACTTTGTAGTTCAGGTTGGCCTTGAGCTCACTATGTAGCCCAGGCAAGCCTCGAACTCATCAATCCTCCTGCCTCTGCCTCCTGAGTGTTGGCATTACAGGCGTGAGCCACCACACCCAGCATTGTGGTATGTGGTACTGATTGCTGGTGGGAGTGAGTCACCATGCCCAAGATCATATCATTGTATGTGGTTACCAGGATCTAACCAGGGACCTTGGGCTTGCTAGGCAGGTGGCAGAACCACTGAGCTAAATCTCCGGCCCTGTTTTGTGTTTTTTACTGTGATGTGCTGTCCTACATATTTTGTTAACTCATCTTTTTGTTTTGTGGGGGGTTATAAGATGTTTTTTGTATTTTGTTTGAAATTTACTTGTACTCAGGTAACGTCTTTTTCTTTTGTTTTCAAGACCTGCTATTATGGACACCATTTTTGCATGTACACTGTACAAGCCTCTGTGATCTTTGTAAACTCTGCTATCAGCCGTCGGCTGTTAGTCCTGTCAGTAATTTGACTGATAGTTACCTGTCATCCACTAGTAGGTTATAAGCCACCAGCTGGTAGAACTGCTGTCTGTCCGTGACTGTGTTCCCAGTTTACTTCCACACTGAGGAAAGAACTCTGTAAGTGGTGCCCAAACAGGGACCAGACAGCAGGGCAGTGTGGATAAGTCAGGCAATCCTGGTTTGAAAATTCTCAAGGAAAGTTTGGGAACTTTACTCCCCTGGTATGGGACAATCTTTTACTTTCTTTCCTTTGTTATATCACCTTTTTAAAGTATGGGGTGGGGGGGGTGAATGTCTCTAATAGTCATTGTTTAAATACTCCCCAAAAATATAATTAGGGGTGATAAAACTTGGCATAGAATAAAAACTAATGTGGAAAAGAACTGGAGGCAAGGAGAGCCTGTTTCTATAGACTTTTGGGCAATATGGGTGTTCATCAGTGCAGTGTTAGAGCTGTATCCACAATGTACTATTGTTCCCTTGGAAAAAATATTTGATGTTGCAAACACATCTGTGCACAAATACAAATTAGATGATTATGAAAAGACATAACATTTTAAAAAGGAACAGCATGTTCTAAAAAAGGTTTTCCTTCAGCACTGTCCACTGAAGACGAAAGTAAAAATAAATCTCATCCATCCCCAGCCGGTTCTCAGCCTTGCTATAAACATTATATGAAGCATAAAAATGTTTCTAATACTGATTTGACCTTAAAAACACCTAAACAAAAAATGACCACCCTGGCCAATGTTGAAAGCCTCTCTTCAAATTGGGCTCTCCAACAACTATCATAAAACTGCTTAAATAATAAAAGTAATTTGTTAACTATTGACTCAAAAAAATTTGTTCATCTTTATCAATTTAATAATCTTAAAGGTAAAAGCACCATCAGACAGGGTGAGATAAAAATTTTCACACAAAATTTCACACAAAAACACAAAATTTCAGTCTCTTGCTGCTTTAAAAAAGGTTAAATAGATGCTCAGCACTTTTGTTAATCATAATACCATTTTTTACTCCTGATTAAAAAGTCACATGTCAAACGCTTCTACAGCCAACAAAATATTTACAATGGTGCTACTAATATAAAAAATGATGCCGAAGACAGGCTCAAAAAAATTCAAGAGGGGATGCTGATGTGACACTAATTACTTTAGATATGCTATGGGGCACTGGTCAATATACCACTCCTAAACAATAAACGACAGCCCCTAAGGTTATTTATAAACAAATGAGATTTGGGCCGGAGGGTTAGCTCAGTGGTTCTGGCGCCTACCTCGCAAGCGCAAGGTCCTGAGTTCAATCCCCGGTAACCACATATACTGCTGGGCGTGGAGACTCATGCCCACCAACAATCAACACCGCATACCACAATGCCAGACGTGGTGGCTCACGCCTGTCATCCCAGCACTCAAGGGGCAGAGACAGGAGGATTGCTGAGTTCGCGGTGGCTTGCCTGGGCACCATAGTGAGCTCAGGGCCAGCCTGAACTACAATGCAAGACCCTGTCTCAAAAAAGCAAAAAACAAACAAACAAACAAAAAAATTAGATTGGCTTAAAAACATGGAGTCACATAGTTCCTGCCTATAAACCTCAATAAAATTATATAAAAATTATGCAAAAAGCTGATAAATCATATGCTGATTTTCCAGCTCAATTAAAATTGGGCAGAGAGACATAATAAATAAACTAACTTGATTAACAAATTAAACATTTATTTGCCTGTAAAAAGGCTAATAAAGACTGCCAATGTATCCTGAACCTATTAAAGATATAAAAAGTTTGGGCCGGAGATTTAGCTCAGTGGTTCCAGCACCTGCCTCACAAGTGCAAGGTCCTAAGTTCGACCCAGTAACCACATACAAAGATGGGCGTGGTGACTCACGCCCACCAGCAATCAGTACCACACACTACAGTGCCATACGTGGTGGCTCACACCTGTAATCCCAGCATGTGGGAGGCAGAGGCAGGAGGATTGCTGAGTTCCAGGCTTGCCTGGGCTACATAGTGAGCTCAGGGCCAGCCTGAACTACAAAGAGAGACCCTGTCTCAAAACAAAACAAAAAAAAGACACAAAAAGTTTTGAAAACTTATAAAAGTTTGCCATAACATTGACACTCACAACAAAAGGCTAAATTATGGCAACCACCTTTCAACAAACAAATGAGACTTCCACATATCATAAACATAAAAAAACCCAGCCACTTTAAAAAAATACCCAAAATAAAAACACAAAAACAGAGGGTCACAAATATCATGTTCAGCTTTCTTTGTGTCCTCACTAAAAAAATAGATATCATTGGGCCAGAGATTTAGCTCAGTGGTTCCAGTACCTGCCTCGCAAGCGCAAGGCCCTGAGTTCGATCCCAGGAACTATATACAATGACTTATACCCACCAGCCATCAATACCACATACCACAGTGCCAGGCGTGATGACCCATGCCTGTAATCCCAGCACTCAGGAGGAAGAGACAGGAGGATTGCTGAGTTCCAGGTTTGCCTGGGCTACATAGTGAGCTCAGGGTCAGCCTGAACTACAAAGCGAGACCCTGTCTCAAAAAAAAAAAAAATAGATATCATTGGCTCAGTGATTACAGATCAAAGCCTAATATAGATAATCCACTTCCAAAAAAGGGGATCTCCCAGACACCTCCCCCCAAAAATCCCGAGGACTGGGATGGAGGGTTAGCTCAGTGGTTCCGGCGCCTGCCTCGCAAACGCAAGGTCCTGAGTTCAATCCCTGGTGACCACATATAATGCTGGGCTTGGAGACTCACGCCCACTGGCAATCAATACCACACACCACAGTGCCGGGCGTGGTGGCTCACGCCTGTCATCTCAGCACTTGGGAGGCAGAGACAGGAGGGTTGCTGAGTTCGAGGCTTGCCTGGACTACATAGTGAGCTCAGAGCCAGCCCAAACTACAAAGTGAGACCCTGTCTCAAAAAAAAAAAAAAAAAAATCCTGAGGACTAGCGATTGTAAAGATTACTTACTTTGATTCCCAAATTCCTGACAGTACCTGACACAGATCAAGAACTAATTGTTGACTGAAAAATTACAACTAAATGAATGCATAAATAGCTACAGAAATAGCAACAAGGACTTTGAAGGTTATAACTAAAAGTCTGCTATGAGGAATATTTACTTAAACTAGTACTGTCAGAAAAACAATAGCACTTTCCACCTTCCTATGTTTCTGATACAAATGCAGCATTACTGTCATTTGTCTTAAGGGAAAACTCTATAGCTCCCAAAATCTGTTTAAAGTTTTGAGGAAACATAAACAGGTGTCCTACCCTACCTACACCCGCCAGGAGAATTCAGATCTAAATGCAGGATTTATCTACCAACAGCGAAGTAAACAATCACAGGATTTATACTAAAAAGAACATCATGCTTGGAAAGCACAGTCAGCTTTTGTTCCTGTGTTTCCCTTTTCCATTCGGAAGGTCTCTCCATAATGTCTGGCATTCCCCAAAGGTTAGCAGTTCTATTCACTGTACCTCTTTGCCTTTCACGACAAAGAAATTCCATTACAAAGAGTTATTTCTATTGGTGTGCTAAGTTTCCTGGCTCAACTCAAATCTTACCTTTTGTAACAAGATCTACAGACCAGTCTTTTTCTTTTATATTAAAAAAATGTGGCTCCTTGGAAGAAGCTGGTCCTCGTGAAGGCTCCTCAGAACACTGACTTTTGGAATATTCCTTGGGAAAACAAATACGTCGGAGTGCTATCCGATATTTTTGGAACACATCATCATCAAGGGTTTCCTTTTTTGTAATTTCCAAAGGGATGTATTTGCTAGATTTTGGTTTCTGGTGTTTATTCTTAAAGACATTTATGGAAGGAATTTGAACTTTGTTCTATGAATAAAAAAAATTTTTTAAATTAATTTTATTCCTTACTGTTATATATCATTTTTAACAATAACATTATAAAATAAATTCATAAATGTATAGTAAATTTCAATTATTAAATGTATAAAGTTATATCCTTAGTAAACACATTTTTACAAAGCTTCTTACTGTATGAAGCATTTACTATATAGTATATGAAGGAGACTCACCAAGTCAGATGTTACTGTATGTAGCTTTCCAAAAGCCCTTCTCAAACTGAAAGTTATATTCCACTTCAGAACAATTAGTTTTAAAATAATAACTTTGTGGGCCGGAGGGTTAGCTCAGTGGTTCCGGCGCCTGCCTCGCAAGCGTAAGGACCTGAGTTCGATCCCCGGTTACCACATATAATGCTGGGCGTGGTGGGTCACGCCTGTAATCCCAGCACTCGGGAGGCAGAGACGGGAGGATTGCTGAGTTCGCGGCGGCTTGCCTGGGCACCATAGTGAGCTCAGGGCCAGCCTGAACTACAAAGCAAGACCCTGTCTCCAAAAAGCAAAAAAAAAAAATAATAATAAAATAATAATAATAATAATAATAACTTTGTCTTCACAGATGGTATTTTAAAATTCAGACTCAAAGTCCACTTTGAATAGGAGTTTTCAAATAGACAAATAAGATGGGGCTGAAGATTTAGCTCACTGGTCCAGCACCTAGCTAGTAAGCACAAGGTCCCTGGCTCAATCTCTGGTACCGACATATAACAATACTAGGTGTGGAGACTCATGCCCACCAGCAATCAGTACCACACACCACAATGCTGGGTGTGGTGACTCATGCCTCTAATCCCAGCATTCAGGAGGTAGAGGCAGGACGATTACTGAGTTCCAGGCTTGCTTGAGCTACCTAGTGAGCCCAGGCCCAGCCTGAACTACAAAAGGAGACTCTGTCTCAAATAAAAACAAACAAAACCAAATAGACAAATAGAAATTTAATTATATTTGGTCATCTCTGAAGAACTCTTAAAGGTCTGTAAAATGCTGACATTCCCAAACCTCTCTCTCTTCTAAACCAGAAATGACCAAGCATACATACATGAAGGAAAGCTCTCAAGAAACCATGTGTCAATGGGATACATGTTGCAAACTGATTTAATCATTTAATTTCTTCCTTATTTAGAGAAAACAAATGTACCTCCATGTCTTGACAGGTAATTATCCAAACAATTATGACTGTTCTAGAGATAGAGCTATTACTTGCCAACTCCTGCCAGTAAAACCGTCTTGAAAAATTAAAATGGTCGCCAATTCAAATTATTTTCAACTCAAAATGTCAGAAGAGTTTTAGTACACTGGTATCACATTTAGCCAGGCAACTTGAGAAGATTATTAGGTTGTTGCTACTCGCCCAAGTTCTTAGAGCAAAGTCCCTTAAGGGCCTAAGGCAGTTGTCTGAACACTACAAATCACTCCTTCTATATACCTAGTTGTGAAATTAATACAGCTGAAAATAATTTTAATTTTTTTAAAGAAAAAAAATTAGTTAAGTGTGGGAAGCAGACCCTGCTACAGGAGACTCTTCAGGCCTGGAGATCTACACTGGGTGCTGCACCAACTAGCAGTTGTGAGATCTGCACTATAACAAATAGTGTTGCCCAGCTCCCAAGACGATCTGCAACCTTTGGATCACTGCACTGGGATGCCTGATCAAAGAAGTCTTACGGTAATCAACCTCTGGCCCAGAGTCCTTCCATTGCTCCTTCTGTTAGGAATTTGCTGTTCTTCCTCTAATACAATCTCTGCCTGATTTACTGACTATGCATCAATGATAAAAGATACTGTTCTAGTGATTAAACAAAATAAAATGACATAGAGAAGTAACTTCTCAAGAGTAGAAAATAGGAATAGAGCACAGATAGGCAAATACCGGATCTTCTCATTGATATGAGCACCAGTATATGCAAATGAGCTCTAGGAGTATGACAATCTTTTCAGAATGGGAAATTTCCAAAGGAAATTTGGTGTGGGGATGTAATGAGGGGAAGGAATAAATATGATTCTGAATGAAAATAAAAGAGCATGTATATAGGGGGTGGGAGGTGTGGGTGGGGATATGGGTAAAAATGAGAATTGACTGTGTCATATATTGGTACAAATTCCCCAGTGTTATCTGTGAGTGTGAGCTGTATGCAAATTGTACCAATAAAGAATGCAATTTTAAAAAAAGAGTAGAAAATAGGGAAGTATTCTAAGAAACAAAGACTTGTGCCTTGAGAGCCTGGTGAGTCTTTAGCATAAGATAAGAAACTTGCCCATCACCTGGGAAGAAGTTTTAGAAGCAGAGGGAGCACATTCCGAAAATTTTTAGGTACTGGCTGCCAGACAAAGTTATCTTTGTATTTTGAGTTCCTGTAGATTTAGATTCTAATCATGCTAAACCTAGATGTTAACCACTAATTACATTATCAATTGTAAGCTTTGTACCTGAGCACTGTAGCTAGAAATACTATAAAAGAGCACTAAAGAATAAACTCAGAGCCTGCTCAGTATTGACTGAGAGGTCCTACTGAGGCCGTTTTCCTGTCTTCTTCTCTTTTCTTAATCTGCGCCCCTCAACTTCAAGACCCCGCTGTTTTGTCCAGCTGGCTCCGGCAGTCAAGTAGTGTTAACAATGTTAATTACAAGATTAAAACACTTATGGCCAGTAGCAGTAGTAGCAAAGGTATGGCACCGGGCTGCAACCAGGTATTTGCTATCAATGAAAGCTCTAAAAGTTCATCATCACTGAAGAGATCATTCAAAATAAACACAAGTCCAAAGAAGAATTCCACCTTCCTGCCAAAAGAAAGCACTAAAACACCTAAAATCATTATTTAAAATTCTGTCTAAAATTTTTAAGTATTAAAAAATAGAATAAGTCAAAAGTGGAATAAAATTCTTAGGTCTGTGAATTGATATTTCCCCACCTGTATCCCTAAAGTTCCCATTGTCAGAAAAGCTGAACCCTCCCAAGTTCCTGCCTGCCCTGTGGATGTTTCTCTATGTCAACCCATCCCCTCTCACCCTTTCTGTTCACCTTCCAAACCTGTGCTATCCAGAAGATATTTACAGGGTACTAGTTGCTGGAAATGTAGTATCCAAAAAGACAGTCTATGCCTTCGAGTAGCTATCTGCTGACAGACAGACAGGTGTAATGCAAAGAAATGGGGGAAAGACAAGGGTAAGGGTGCCATGCTGAGGGAATAGAAAACACGCAGCACAGTAGATTTCCCACTTTAGCTTGTCCAACTAGAACTTAAAGGGATATTTATTAGTGTGTCAACAAAAAAATTAAAATTATTTTGCTTCTACAAACTAAACAC
Organism: Thryonomys swinderianus; assembly: GCA_004025085.1. Classification (NCBI taxonomy): domain Eukaryota; kingdom Metazoa; phylum Chordata; class Mammalia; order Rodentia; family Thryonomyidae; genus Thryonomys; species Thryonomys swinderianus. Next base: position 7,230 of record PVIC010035013.1, on the reverse strand, counting down.
ATGTGAAAAATTAAATAATACCAAGAACTAAGTAATCTTATATTTAAATGTCATTTGAAATCAGTTTTTGCAACTAGGAAGTATTTCATTTGCTCCTCTATTCAGAACCTATCTCATACTAGGATTCATGCAATCGTTTGGAATAACCATTGTATTACATAAAAATGTCATTATTTTTCTGAAAAACAATATAAAATAAAGGCAAAGCACTAACCTCATTTATTTTTTCATAATGTTGAGCAATCAGAGTTTTTGCTTCTTGAAGAAAATCAGTCCTTGTGAGCTCTAAAGTAGGACCTAAAATACAGGAAGAAATATATTTTTAAAAAATATAGTTATTTATATTTTCTTAATAAAAATTATGAAATTAAAATTTCAGAGAAGAGGGCTGGAGATTTAGCTCAGTGGTTCCGGCGCCTGCCTCGAAAGCGTAAGGTCCTGAGTTCAATCCCGGTGACCACATAGAATGCTGGGCAGGGAGACTCATGCCCACCAGCAATCAATACCACCACACACCACAGTGCCGGGTGTGGTGGCTCACGCCTGTAATCCCAGCACTCAGGAGGCAGAGACAGGAGGATTGCTGAGTTTGAGGCTTGCCTGGGCACCATAGTGAGCTCAGGGCCAGCCTGAACTACAAAGTGAGACCCTGTCTCCAAAATGCAAAAAAAAAAAAAAAAAAAAAGAAATATGTAATTAATGTAATTCAATGAACATTCATCTAGAATTTCTGCATTTCATTTTACATACAGTTTATAATTTTCAGTAGTTATATCTTTAAACATTATAGTAAAATGTTATATAATTACTGAAAAATTATAAACAAATACTGACTTCTAACTCAGATGTTGACTGAGGAATCAATAGGTGATCAATCAAGTACAGTAAAATACTACTGGTAAAAACTGGATGGTAAATATATAAGTGTTGCTTCTAAATTTTTTCCAAATTTTCCATGCTTAAATCTTCACAATAAATTATTATTAGGGTGAAAGTCTCCATCATTCCTGTACAAAATAACGTGCTTTTCACCATATGGACTCATGAACCATACGTTGCTGTTACTGTGTGAGCCTCCAGATAAAGCCTGTGAGAGGGACTCTAGAAAAGGAGTGGGGCGACTGGTCTCTGATCCATCCAAGACAAATGGGCTAAGTTAGGAATGGCAGTGTGCTTAAAGCCCTGCCAAGATAATAGAACGGGAATTATCCATTTGCAGGTATTCTGGAAAGAAGGACACAGCCTCATATTCTCAGTGCTTTACCACTATAATTGTCCACATACAAGATAACATATATTCCAAGAATGTTCCCTTCTACTCAATAAAAAATAGCTGTCAAGAGTTCATCCACATGTTCCTTTGTGCAGAATGGAACACAAATTCATGTGTAAATTACAAAATGATTTATGTGGATTCCCAAGTTGAGTCATTAGAGTCACCATCCTCACATGGAAGAGACAGAAGTTGAGAAATTTGAACTGTCGGTTTCACTGGGTTTTAACCAAATTTTAATTCTGCTCAGAGGAGGCCTCTAGCCAGAGCATTTTCTTGCTGGAGGAAAGGTAAGGAACTATTCCCACTTGTCCTGTTTTCCCTCCTTTCATGACAGTCCTATCCTCTATTAATTGCTCTCTCTGACTAATCAGATCTTTCTTATAATTACTTTGGGCCAATTACTTATAGTAACAATATTGTCATGCACAATGCATGTGACAAGGAATATAATGAAATGTTGGGTTACTGGTTCGGTTGAAACTGGAGCTTTGTAAAACAGTCACATCTGTTTCCTCCACAGAAATGATTCCATCTTCCTGCACAGGTAAAGCCCCTCAAAGCTGCACAACTCTGCTGTGGCACTGCCCTGTCTTGGGTCTCCCTACTCACAGCTGACTTTTCCACATAGCTACTGCTACTGGAGACTCCTGATAGGTGGCTACTCACTCCAGTGAGGTACATTCAGTGATGCTCATTTTAAACCAGGACTCCCGCACCCACACAAAATTACCATTTGATGTATTGATGTAGCTCTTCTGATTTTCCCCTGTGTAACCAAAAATAAGCTTTTCACAGAGGAGTTAAAAGATACCATGCTCTTCCTAGATGGTCTTTGGAGTTGAACTGTGTCCTCACTACCAAGTGCCACCCCATCCTCTGTGAACCCATGAAGAAGCTCCAGTGTACCCTGGCAAGCTGATGGCCTTTGTGGTGCCAGCAAGCAGAGCCAGACACTTCAAGGCCTTGGTAACGGTTTATTCACCCAGTCAGGCCGTGGGGTTCCTGAGTAGAGCAAGGTCTGGCCCTGCTCATACAGGGGCAGAAAAAGGCCAGCAGGTCAGCTGCTGTGGTTTCTCAGCTCCACGGAAGGACTGTGGACAGTCCTGCACCCCTGTTGTCAAGTGACATGTGGAGCCAGCTACTCTGATTTCTTCTATAAATACACCAGACTTGAAGAAAAGAATTAAATTCCCAAGAAAGTACAAGATAGTCCATATTTCAATGGCTTAGAAAAGGAAACGCTAGGCTTTCCCTTTGGTTTTATATTATCCCAAAATATGTATATTTTCAATAAATGAGTCTAAAATTATTAGGAATTAACCCAAGCAGGCATGAGGAATCCATCCACCTAATAAGATTTAAAGCTTCTGTTTCTCTGTTCACAATGACATATATCACACTTGTATAAACACACAACGTTTTATATTCGAGCGCACACTACAAATCATTAAGAGGAAGTCGCCAGTGCCTGTCCCTTCTCTGCCAGCTCTTCTTAGAAGCGCTACATCAACGCATTTATGCTTATGGTTTTGTTGGTTGGTAACTCCATACTGTAGAATAATTAAGAGTTCCCATTCTCGGGCTGGAGATTTAGCTCAGTGGTTTCAGCGCCTACCTCGCAAGCGCAAGGTCCTGAGTTCGATCCCGGTAACCACATACAATGCTGGGCGTGGAGACTCACGCCCACCAGCCATCAATACCACATACCACAGTGCCAGGCGTGGTGGCTCACACCTGTAATCCCAGCACTCGGGAGGTAGAGGCAGGAGGATTGCTGAGTTCAGGGTTTGCCTGGGCTACATAGTAAGCTCAGAGCCAGCCTGAACTACAAAGTGAGACCCTGTCTCAAAAAAAAAAAAAAAAAGAGTTCCCATTCGCAAGTCACACAACTGTGTTTGAATTCAGATTTGGTCATGAACCTGATTTTAAGCCTATCTTAAGCCTCAGTTTTCTCATTTTTGAAATAAGCATAACAAGTTAAGAAATACTGTAACAGCACTTAGCATAGTGCGTATCACATAATAAGCTTTTAATAAATGTGACCTATTAGTATTACTATTGATGTTATTACAGAATTATCAGTGGACTTATCTTTTAATAATATTTAATAATTCCATTAGTCAATCCTCCTTTCTTCAATAGCAGAAATAGATAATTTTCTAATTTAGTTTGAATAAGATACGTTATGTTTTATCCAAAATTAACTAATTTATCTGTTCAGAAATAATAAAACCTCTTCATCCCTAGAATTCTTCAAGTTATGAAATCCCCCAAAAGAAATAGTAAATTATAACCAGCATGTGTTTTACAATAAAGTTTATGGAGAGGTTGAAATGGTCATTTTAAATTGACCTAAAACAATTATTAACATTTCACTGGGAAAAAAGATGTGAGTGCCTCTAATCTCCAAAGTGTTCATCAATCTAAAATAATTCCTTACAATTTTCTTTTAAAAGACTCATCCTCTATATATATCATCAGTTTTGGTTACTGCTATGATGGTTCACAAACTTTCTCTTACTACTTTAGGGGTTCTATATAGCTGCTCCAGTAAACCTCTGAAGTGATGAAAGAAAAAGAAAATCTAACTATGGAATGAGCTTCAGAATCCAGCTAGGGAATGAGCCATCTTTGGATTACAACCATTGAGAAAATTCTTCCCAAAAGCTGGCAAATGTGTCTGTCATAAGCACAGGAAATAACTGAGCACATTCAGGTGGTTTCCATCCTTCCCACTGCAAGACTTCATTGTCCACAGAGGCTTTGGAAAAGTTTGCTAAGAATAGAACCTTGAGCAAAGATATGGCCACGTGGCTCAGGCCATCCTTCTGCATAAAATGAGAGTGAATGCCTAACTAGGTCTGATGTCACAAATGTTAGAGAAGCAATCTCCCCCAACTCAGCTCAGGCACAACGGGACTTGTTCTGTAGTTGCTCATAATGTACCTAGTAAATGCTAGGTGCTCTTTAATGGTAAATGTGCTAAAATCAGTATGATTCTAGTTTTCCCTATGTTCTGGGGTCTGAAGAGTCTACTGACCAAATGCTTTGTAAATAAATGCCCCAACATTCAGTAAGAAATGGACTATAATAGAAGACGGCATAAATCACCGAAAATCACCAGCTCACCAGTTTGAATTTTCCCTTCAAGAGATAAAACTGTACATTATATTATTAGAGATAACATTTAAATCATAAAGTCCCCAAGAGAAATAGCACAGTGAATCAAATCCAGGCTTATGCAGTGGTTTTAAATTTGTGCTTCATTAATCTCATTTGCCTTGAAGGTTCTTCCTTCTTTCAATAGAGCAGCTCAGACCTCTACTTTGCATATTTTAGCTTTTTCTAAATTTTAATTTCCAGGAAAGAATTCCTTTTTCTTGTTTCTACACCCAACAAGTAAAAAACAAAGTAAGTCTGAATATAGACTCTCTAGTGAGATGTCCTTTCAGAAAGAACCTGCTTTTTTTTATTGGTACACTTTATTACATTATATATACACATCACAATTATACTCCACATTGAGAATTGGTACCAGTATATGACACAACTTAATTCTCATTTTTCCCTCTCCCCTATCCACCCTGCCTCCCCTTGCCCCTATATACACAAGCATTGTTTCCTTTTTTTACCATCAATATTTTTCTTTCTTAATTATTTATACCTGAACCCCATTTCCCTTTGAATATTTAATATTTCACACTACAGACTTTATGAACAAAACTTCTATAGCATGAGCACTACCAGAAGAAATCAACAAATGGGATCTCTTTTTAGTAAAAAGCTTCTGCACAGCAAAAGAAACCACCAGCAGAACAAAAAGGCAACCAACAATATGGGAAAAAATCTTTACCAGTAATTGCTCAGACAAAGGAATTCTGAGTATTCTACTTTATATATTTATACTATCTAGAATATATAAAGACCTTAAAAATATCAGTCCCCCCCAATTTAAAGACCCAATTCAAAAATGAGCAACTGCAATGAACAGACACTTCTCAGAGAAAGAAGTGAAAGCAGCGAAGAAGTGTAAGAACCTGCTTTTTAAGCAGGCTCTGACCGAAGGAAGCTTCAAAGGCACAAGGAGCTGGGAGAAGCTGTACACTGCAGCTGAGACTGGAAAGGCTGGAACCGGGGTGACTACTTCTAAGGGAAGGGGTTCCTAACGTAGAGAGTGAATAGAACCGCTCAACATAACCTTGAAATAAATGCTCATGTTCAATTCATTCTTAAGTGAAGTGAAAAAATGAGTTGTTTCTCATATTGTCTCAAAAGAGAGTAAAATGAAACCCAAATTTACATGGACAGATTGTTATCAGGAACTTTTTTTATAATGCATTCTGCACTGAGACCTACCTCTTCAGTTCCACATTCTGGGGCTTTTGTTGGACTATCTCTTCTTTACACTTTTTCTCACTTTCATCTATTCTATTCCTGGTTATCTTGAGCTAACTACTGACTTACTAGGCTACAAAAATGATTCATACATTTCCTATATACCACGCAGAAGTTTTACAGTATACTCCACCATCCAAAATTTCTGTGTGATTTCTCTGGGGTTCGGCTACTATGAAAGTGCAGAGGAATTCTAAACCCATGGCACTGTAACTTCAAATATAATTTAAGTAATTGTGAACACCATTTGAAGCAAAATGAAACTAGGGAACATACCCTCCATATTTTCTGAGCTTCCTCCTCTTCGAATTTCTCCATCTTAAAAATGTACTGTATTATGCAACTGAAAAGACAAATGTCATGTACTGGACATATATAAGGAGGCCAATGCCTTGCTGTGGGCCCATAGAGCCTATGAGACATAGTAGAAGAATAATAACCTGAGCTCTACATGTAGTACTACATGTTTCTCAGCCATCCTACCTAAGCCTACATTTAGGATTGTTCATATTGTTACCAAATCTAGATCAGCTCTAAAAGAAAAAAAATATGTAGTAAATAACAATGATCTGATCTGTTAAGAGAATTGATCATAAGTATTATTACCATACACATACCCTCAGAGGTATGCACACAAAGGTAACTATGAGTTAACTGGTATGTTAATTAGTTTCACTGATAGGATATATATTTAAATATCATGTTGTATACTTCAAATATATATAACTTTTATTTGTTAATGGTAGCTCAGAGGCATAAAATGTGAGCTGCATGTGTCATGCTGACCAGTTGAGGCAGACCTGTAAGAAGCTAGCTATACTCGAAGGGGATGGGCTTTGTCCTCGGTATAGTCTGTCAAGGGATCTTAATTAGCAGAATCAATTCTAAAAGACTTGAAGTGTCATACATTATGTCTCAAGTAATTAGGCAGGAATGGATACTCACATTCTGCTTTCTCAGGCAGAGCCTCTGCTGTAGCCATGATGGGCAGTTAGGATGATCCTTTTTGGAAGGGTGAGCTCCAAGTCCTTAAACACAGTCATATGAAGTAATTCAGCGCTGATGAATATTTAGCTATTTCTTACATCACTCATAAATAAACCACTAATGCTTCTACACAACATTTTGCTCTAAAACCTCCAGTACTGTTGTGGTGGCAAAAGAGCTGCTTTCTGGTCAATGGATTACTTTCTGGTCAACTGTAAACTCTGCAACAGTTTAAAATATCGCAGACTATATCAGCTTGAACAGGGAGAAAAGTGCTATTTGTGTAGGACATTCTTCCCCCTTCGTTATGTCAGTCTGAACTTGTAAAAATTAGAGTTGGACTTGAGATTTGCTCATAGAAGTGATGCAGCCTTGAGACATTAGATAGGTACCTAGTTACATCAGTACTTTGTAAGCTATGAGCCAGCTGTGTTCTTATTTTAAAAACCTCTACAGCACAAGAACTATCAGAAGAAATCAACAAATGGGATCTCTTTCTATTAAAAAGCTTCTGCACAGCCAAAGAAACCACTGGCAGAGCAAATAGGCAACCAACAATATGGGAAAAAAAA
>PVIC010035012.1:0-19145 GCA_004025085.1 Thryonomys swinderianus | reverse complement strand
AAAAAAAAAAAAAAAAAAAAAAAAAAAAAAAAAAAGAAATGCAGAATCCCAGATCCCCAAGACCTGCTGAATCAGAACCTGTATTGAACAAGACCCACAGGAAATTCCTGGATTCACTGAAGTGTGAAAAGCCCAGCTCCAGGGTCTCTGAATGACTGCACTATAACCTAGTGCTACTATTAGATTTCAGTATATATATTTGTAGTTAGATTTCAGGGTATACTTCCCATTTGGAAATTTATCAAACCTACAGAAGAGTTCAAGAATAGATTTCAGGGTATACTTCCCATTTGGAAATTTATCAAATCTACAGAAGAGTTCAAGAAGTAGCATAGACATTCATTTGGTTTCACCAGTGGTTAATTTTTGGCCATATTTGCTTTCTCAAACGTATGTGTGTATGTAGCATACAGACACATACAGTATATCTGTACACACAAACTTTTTGCCAATTTAATGCATGTTATAGTCACCACAATATTTCCCCCCAAATTCTTCAGCATGCATGTCCTAGACATAAGGAAATATTCTTGCATAATCACCAGTATCATAGCAAAGTAAGTGAACATTAATTAATATCATTTAATAAGTACATATTCACATTCTTCCAGTTGACCCCAAAATATCTTTCATAGATATTTTTCTAACAAAGTTTCATCCATAGCATCTAACTGTTACAGTTCTTTAATACCTATGAATTCAGGTAAATATGTTGTAGAATGTCCTTCTTGCTAGATTCTTTTTTTTTGAGACAGGGTCTCCCTTTGTAGTTCAGGCTGGCCCTGAGTTCACTATGTAGCTCAGGCAAGCCTTGAACTCAGTAATCCTCCTGTCTCTGCCTCCTGAGTGCTGGGATTACAGGTGTGAGCCACCACACCCAGCCTTACTAGATTCTTTATCACTTTAGGATTAGAGTCAGGTTTAATAAGTGTAGCAAGAGTACTGCAGAAATAGTATTATATACCATTATATCCTTCAGTGATAATAATTACCCATTTTATTGTCCCAAACTAATGAGAAAAGTAGGTTTAATGTTAGGGCTGCAGGGCCAGGGATTTAGCTCAATGGTTCTGGCATCTGCCTTGCAAGCACAAGGTCTTCCATTCAATCCCTGGTACCACATATCACAGCGCCAGGTGTGGTGATTCATGCCTATAATCCCAACACTCAGGAGGCAGAGGTAGGAGGATTGCTAAATTCGAGGCTTGCCTGGGCTACATAGTGAGCTCAGGGCCAGCCTGAACTACAAAGGGAGACCCTCTCTCAAAAAAAAAAAAAAGGTAGAATATAGGGATCCAGCTTGGTGCAGAGGCTCTGGATTCAATTCTCAGTACTACACCAGAAAGAAAAATTGATGCTATTGTTAGTAATTTTGTAGTTTCATGTCAAATTTCTGTTGTAATTGCTAGTTATAATCATCCAAAACTAGGTTGACACCTAGTTTTGTGTCAACCATTTTTTTTTTTTTTTATGCTTTTTGAGACAGGGTCTTGCTTTGTAGTTCAGGCTGGCCCTGAGCTCACTATGGTGCCCAGGCAAGCCGCCGCGAACTCAGCAATCCTCCTGTCTCTGCCTCCCAAGTGCTGGGATTACAGGCGTGAGCCACCACGTCCGCCGGCATTTGTGGTATGAGGTACTGATTGCTGTGGGTGTGGCCACCACGCCCAGTATTGGGGTATGTGGTTTCCGGGGATTGAACCAGGGACCTTGCGCTTGGGAGGCAGGCACTGGAACCACTGAGCCAAATCTCTGGCCCAAAATTTTTTTTGTTGAGAAGAACCCATATAGTAGTCAAGTAACATGCTGGTGGTTCAGCTCTCCAGTTATTCAGCCCCTCGGAGGCTTTAGCAATTGGCCTAGAGAGACCGGGCATGGAAGTGATGATGAAATATTAAATTCAAAGTTGACCTGGCAATTCGTTCTCTTATCATTCAACTCGGATATGAATTGAAGTAGCCACTGCCGGACAGATAACAGTGACACAGTGACAGTTCAGCATTCTTGCACAGTGTGTGCTGACACACACCAAGTCTGGGCCAGAGCAGTAATTTTAGTGCTTTATTTTGTTATTTGTTATTTCTAATCCCATTGCCAGAGGAGGCAGAAGCCAGACAGGAAGTTTATGGAGAGAGGTAACTTATTAAACACTCGTTAACGCTGCCTTGAGGACAGCAGACAGCTTTTTGAGAAAGCTCAAGATTTCTATAATAGTGACTAGGGCCAAAAGGCACATTATAAAACGTATGGGCTCCAGTGAGAAGGTGACTGGTTATTAGTAAAACCTAAACCACTTTTGGCTTGTCAGTCTCTCTGAAAAACAGTTTGTTTACCCTGCAAATAGGAATGGTAATGCTACAGGCCTATCCATTTCATAGCATAGGATACGATGAAAAAGTTTTGTAAGCTATGTGTATTTTAAATTGCTTTTATACAACAGAGTTGCCTTCTCAGTTAAAAATGGTCCTTTGTGGGGCCAGGGATTTAGCTCAGGGCCAAGGATTTAGTGGTACTGTCCTGCCACACAAGCAAAAAGTCCTGAGTTCAATTCCCAGTACTGAAAAAAAGAAAAAAAAAAAAAAAGGGCCCCAATACGTAGTGCGAAGGCCCTGGGTTAAATTCCCAATGTAAAAGTACACAAAAAACTATTAAGATGGCAAATTTTGTATTTTACAATTACATATATTTAACATTAAAAAATAGAAAGAAATAAAAAGTCAGGCATGGGCCAGAGGGTTAGCTCAGTGGTTCCGGCACCTGCCTCGCAAGTGCAAGGACCTGAGTTCAATCCCGGGTAACTACATATAATGCTGGGCATGGAGACAAGCCCACCAACAATCAACACCGCATACCACAATGCCGGATGTGGTGGCTCACTCCTGTAATCCTAGCACTCGGGAGGCAGAGACAGGAGGATTGCTGAGTTCACGGCGGCTTGCCTAGGCACCACAGCGAGCTCAGGGCCAGCCTGAACTACAAAGCGAGACACTGTTTCAAAACAAAAAAAAAAGTCAGGCACATCATGGACTTGTTCTAAAAAAAAAAAAAAAAAATGTCCCTTGTAGTTGTATAAGAATCTCTTAATGGGAACTGAATTTTTTTTTTTTTTTTGAGACAGGGTCTCACTTTGTAGTTCAGGCTGGCCCTGAGCTCCTATGTAGCCTAGGTAAGCTTCGAACTCAGCAATTCTCCTGTCTCTGTCTCCCGAGTGCTGGGATTACAGGCGTGAGCCACCATGCCCGGCACTGTGGTATGTGGTATTGTTGGTGGGCGTGAGTCTCCATGCCCAGCATTGTATATGGTTACCAGGGATCGAACTCAAGACCTTGCGCTTGCGAGGCAGGCACTGGAACCACTGAGCTAACCCTCCAGCCTGGGATCTGAACTTTTAAAAGTTTATATGTTACCCAGCATGTGTGCAAATCACACTGTGGTAAGTAAGCGCACCTTTGAGCCGTGTCTTGGAAGCACTGTTAAACCTAATGCTAAAACTGATCCAAATCCCCTCCAGCAATGGGATTTATTTTATAAACAGTTCATAGAGGATTCCTCTTCCCGAGGTAACTTTTATACTGTTTGTTATAGACAGACACCTAGTGCTCTTCAAACTAGATAGTGGGGCTCAGAGATAGGACCATGGGTGGGCTGGATATGCCCTCGCAGCACAGTGAAACTCAGCGTGTGACCTGGATGGGACTTTCCTGGAGAGCAGAGCCGGTGATTTGACCGGACTGCAGAACTCCAGGAGAGGCAGGACGGGTCGTCCCTCGGCTGGGGCACGGATAACACTCTCACGTCTGCACTTGCAGTGGGAAAGGGGAACCCGTGACTGAACTCAGCTGGCACTCCTGTCGGCAGCTCCTCTACCAGGCAGTGGCCACCATCCTGGCCCATGCAGGCTTTGAATGTGCTAATGAAAGTGTGCTGGAGACGCTCACCGACGTGGCACATGAGTATTGCCTCAAGTTCACCAAGCTGCTACGCTTCGCCGTGGACCGAGAGGCCCGGTTGGGCCAGAGCCCTTTCCCTGACGTTGTGGAGCAGGTGTTCCACGAAGTGGGCATTGGCAGCGTGCTCTCCCTCCAGAAGTTCTGGCAGCACCGCATCAAGGACTATCACAGTTACATGCTGCAGGTAGGCAGACCGCACAGAACAGGAATGGTGTCCGGGCTGGGAGTTCAGTGGGATCCCTCAGGCCTTGCTCTGATTGAAGGGAGTGGAGCATCTTTTCTCATGGCCCTCGCAGTCTCCCATTGTCTTTCCCACTGGGGTCCTGCGTTACGGGATAACTGAGACACCTTCTGGAAGAAACCATATGCAGGGCCGGAGGGTTAGCTCAGTGGTTCCGGCGCCTGCCTCTCAAGCACAAGGACCTGAGTTCGATCCCCGGTAACCACATAAAATGCCGGGCGTGGAGACATGCCCACCAACAGTCAACACCGCATACCACAATGCCGGACGTGGTGGCTCACGCCTGTCATCCCAGCACTCGGGAGGCAGAGACAGGAGGATTGCTGAGTTCGCGGCGGCTTGCCTGGGCACCATAGTGAGCTCAGGGCCAGCCTGAACTACAACGCGAGACCCTGTCTCAAAAGCAAAAAAAAAAGAAGTCATATGCAGCTATCCAGACTCTGAGTGAATGTGCTAGCGTGTTGTTTTTCAACAGATACTTATATGAGGACTTCTTGTGAGTCAGGCATTGTGGGACATAGCAGGGAGCAAGACAGGTTCTTTGAAACCTGTAGTGTTGGGAGGGAGAACAAAAACAGGCAAACAAAAAATGCCTGGAATGTCAAGTGCTATGAAAGACAAAGTTTGTGCAGTAACAGTTGCCAGCAGGATAGAGAGGAGGACATTTTGGGTTCAACCACAAATATCTCTTCAACCCTTGATGCAGAGAGCAAGTCATTTGTTCACTGTTTCAATTTCCCAAACCTAAAGTAGGATTGTGAATCCAACAACACCCAAAGGAAGACTTTGCTGAGTAATCCACATTTCCCACCTAGGGTATAAATGCCTAGTGTTACTTTTTATAGGAAGACATGTAATCTTTTATCCCTGACATCTGCCATACAATCTAACCCTATTTTTTGTTTTTTACTTTTAACTTTTAATTGGTGAAACACATTTTCCAGAAAGATATTTCTTTACAAGTCTGTTCCACTTATAAAGGGAAACTCACTACCTTATAAAACTCCTCCCCTTGGCAGTAGAAGATTTTTGTGTTGCCATGCTGGGATCTAAACCCATCACCCTGCCCTTATTGGCAGGCTCGCTAACCCTGAGCTGCACACCCAGGCCAAGCAGTGAAGTTTTACAAACTTTTCTGTTACCTGTATTTTCCTTAGGATGCCACATCTAACTGTCCAGTTTGCTTCTACTGTATCCCTGCAGTATTCACTCTTGCTTGCCAACAGATTAGTAAGCAACTTTCTGAAGAATATGAAAGGATTGTTAACCCTGAGAAAGCCACAGAGGACACAAAACCTGTGAAGATCAAGGAGGAGCCAGTGAGCGACATCACCTTTCCTGTCACCGAAGACCTAGAGGCTGACCTTGCTTCTGGAGACCAGCCGCTGCCCATCGGAGTCCTCGGGGCTCAGGGCGAGCGCTTCCCTTCTAACCTGGAAGTGGAGGCCTCACCACAGGCTTCAAGTAAGAGACAGCAATGTACTCCATTTGGATTCTGGGACATCTGCTAGCACTCAGTGCCATTTAGGGATCAAGCTCTGGAGGTGGGAGAACAAAACCAGAAGTAAACAGAATAAAAAGTGATGATCCGTCGTTAGTGATCTAGAGATCCCAGAATTATTTTTAATTAGTGAAGAAAGGATCAGCACAGCTTTACAGGCTTTCTTCAGAGTAATCTCTTCATAGGATATATAGATGCCTGTTTGTTGTCTGTTGATTCCTGGGATGGATTCAGCCGACTTACCTGGTTGGGCGGATACCTTTTCTTTTAGGATTCTGGGTCACTCCTGATGCCAACACTGAATTGAACAAGAAGACTGTGAGTCAGACACAGGAGTGTCAGCTCCTCAAGGGTGTCACATAGTTGAGCATCCTTGCTAGAGTACTCCAACAGTTTGCAAATGAAAAGGGTTGGATATGGGTCCCCAGTGGGGAGCTAGCCTCTTACAGACAGATGCTGTGATTTTAGGAACCAGCACAGCTGACAGATTACTTGAGTCAGTTAAATTAAGATCTTTACAACAGGCCATGATTCATATGTCTTGATCCCAGGTGGCTTAACCACTGGTACTACATACATGACTGTCACATTGAGTATTTTTTTATTAATAAAAACTGATAAAAGTGATTAGATCCATTTGTACTGCCAGTGGTACAAGCTGCCCTATGGGACAGTCATGAATATACCACCAGTGGTTCAAGCTGGCAAGAATGTGTTGATCTGGGCACTTAGTTTTTTAGAAACATAAATCATGACTCATCCATGCAGAAATAGCAAACCCTCAAGTGTAACTAAAGTGTTAGGAAGAGAGCCTTTCACTGTGGCATTACTTGACCACACGGGGTAGGGCAGTAGTATGGCACATGTGCCACAACAGGCTCTGTCATCAAATGCTAAAAGGTTCGCCATCACTGGGGGAGAGGGTGGACACACAAGGATGATAACTGCTGTCAGCATTAGTAGAGACCATGATGTTTTCATGATGTAAGGACCAGAAAGAGATTCAAACACAACATAGGAAAACAAGATACCCCATAAAATAAGGAAGGAGGGACAGGCAAAACATACAAATGAACAAGACACATAGTTGTGGCTGCTTTTTTTTTCTACACTGAAGATTGAACCTGGAGCCTTCCCACTGAACTACATTCCCAGTCCTTTATTAAAATGTTAAGACACGTGCCGGGCGTGGTGGCTCACGCCTGTAATCCCAGCACTCAGGAGGCAGAGACAGGAGGATTGCTGAGTTCGAGGCTTGCCTGGGCTACATAGTGAGCTCAGAACCAGCCTGAACTACAAATCAAGACCCTGTCTCAAAAAAAAAAAAAAAAAAGTTAAGACAGGATCTTGCTAAGTTGCCCAGACTGGGCACCACAGTCCTGCCCCACCTGCTGAGAGCACGGGGATTATAAGTGTGTTTCATCATGCCTGGTTACCTCCCTTTGGCCAGGGGACAGGGAATCTTTCCTCCTGCTTAGTTTTACTCCTCTGGTTTGGTAAAAATGGAGCCACGTAAGGTAAGGAAAGCAGTGTGGAAGAAACAGAAGGGGAAGGTATTCAGAGTTGGCAATAGTTGAAGTTTGTTGAAAGAGATTGAGCGTGTTCTGTAGTCAAGTACAGAAATCAGGAAAAACTGAGCTCAAAGGGACTAGTAGGTCCTGCTGGGAATTCCTTCTCCCTTACTCAGCACTTGGATTCCAAAGGAAATGCTCTTCCCTCACTTCTAGGCACAGAAGTCAATGCCTCTCCTCTCTGGAACCTGGCGCATGTGAAAATGGAGCCTCAGGAGAGTGAAGAGGGCAACGTCCCTGGGCACAGTGTGCTGGGCAGCGATGTCTTCGAGGAGCCCATGTCTGGCATGAGTGAAGCTGGGATCCCGCAGAGCCCCGATGACTCAGACAGCAGCTACGGTTCCCACTCCACAGACAGCCTCATGGGCTCCTCCCCCGTTTTCAACCAGCGCTGTAAGAAGAGGATGAGGAAAATATAAAAAGAAGAGGAGGCGAGGCCTACCACAGCCAACAGAAAGCCTGGGGTATTAGAATTTGTTTCCATAAACAGGGATTTGATTCTTATTCTTAAAAGGTAGGCAATACTAACTTCAGAGAGGCTGAACTTAGCCAAGCAAGTTTGTGTTTCACTTTGGCATCCAGTTGTTAGTTTCCCATGGCAACCAGGCCGCTGTTCCCAGATGGATCGGGGGACCAGCACGCTGTTCCTGACTGTGAGCACACGTTGCTTCTCCTCTGCAGCCGTTGTTCCTGCAGTTGAGAACCACACCACTTGGACACACCTTGCAGCTATGCGGACTGAGGTGCTTGTTGTCTGAGTACTCATACCCCTCCATGCCCATGTCAGCTGTTCCTGTAACTCCGTCCACTTTTGGGTCACATCTTGGGAATACAGTACTAATACCCAACAAGAAGTAGCTAACAAGCCCCCCATCAGTCATCTTTTTATCAATGTTTTTGCTGCCCGTGGAGTCTCTACATTAGAGTCGGGTCTGCGTATTCAAGCAGTCCTCCCATCCTATTGTTTCCTTCATCCCTCTCTGGACTTAGGTCTGTGGACCCTTATCCTTTTTACCTGATTTCTCCTCAGACTTTTAGATGTTGTTCACCACATACCTCTCTCCAATTGTTCCTCTCATTTTCGCCTTTGTGAATGAAGCAAATAGGACCAGTCCAAGGACTGGCTTTATGTCCTGTGTTGTGTCTGCTTGGCCCCAGGGGACCGTGGTCCACTCCTCTAGTGGAGTCCCTTACCCACACACTGTGCCTCTGCTGCCCACTGGGCAGCCTGACAGAGAAACGCACACCTGTCCACTCCACACCTGACCCCAACAGCTTTCCTGCTCCTCCTCCCACAGTGTGGGTCCTGCCTGGTACCTGACAGTCTCTCACCAAGGCAATGAGGTGGCACCCGGGTCAGGAGCCATTAGCAAGCTGTACTTCCTAACCTGCTGCTGGACGGCAGCATGTTCCGTGACACTGCACTGCTGACATTTCGCTTTCTAGTGCAGAACACAAGTCCTGGGAAGTGCAGCGTACTATCTCGATAGAGACCAAAAGGAAGGTGCAGCTTTCATCAAGGCATCACTGAGAGCCCTAAGTGTCCCAGGAATTGAGAGTAACGTGACTAGCAAAGTGAGGTTATAAGTGAAGTGTCTGGAAATAATTTATATAACTGATTATAAACCCTTAGCACACTTGTCTGGACCTTCCTGTTCCAATCTTAGCTTCATTTGTGCTGGTTTATTAATGAAAATGGCCACCAGGCAGTGTGTGAAGTAGCCACCTGGGCACCTTATAGCAAACACTTATTACATGCTCTAGGTTCTGCGTAAGGAATACAAAGATGGTAAAGATGTAGTCCTTTCCTGTGCAGAGCTGATAGTACAGGGGAGACCAAGAATTTTTAAAGGAAGAAAGAAGGTCAAAAGCGCTACAGAAGAAAACCAAGTTATGTTCAGAGATCTGCTTTGTAAAGAACAGGTCAAATATTTATACCAGTGATTCCCACAAGGTATGAAATACTGAAATGAACATGTCATAGTAAAATACTTGTATTACTTTGGAAGGTTTAGACTGGGGGATACACCGGGCATGTGGCACATAACTACTCCCAGCTCTTGGGAAGCTAAGACAGGAGAATTCCAAGTTCTAGCCCAGGCTGGGCTAAATGATGATTCAAAACCAGGCATGGATCCAGCACAACAGTGGAGCTATGGAGTGGTCACCAGACCAACAGTTTCTCAGTATTCCAGCAGCAGCAAGAGTACTGAAGTTCCAGACCTGAAGGGTGTTGGCTTCCGACGGCAGTCAGTATATCTTCCTTGCGCAAATACAAGAGAAAGGCCAGTGCAGAACTGGCATCGACCTGCTTGCTCCAGGGGTCTTCGTGCCCTGACTTCATCTGAGTCAGGAGGCTTTCCAAACACCGAGAAACTACTATTCTGAAGAAACTATTCAGGGCCTCATGTGTGCAGGCAAACGCTCTACCACGGTACAGTAACTCCCTAAATCTCCACAATAAAACTACTCATTGTATCTCCCTGTCAGAGGCAAGGACAGGACTTCTGGAAACAAGTGAAATTCCCTAAAAGTTTATTTGTTGTTTCTCTTCCAGTACTGTGCCATTGATTCTTGCATAAAATTCTGAAATGCTGGCTCTTCATGGCTTTCCTCTGTAACTACAAGAAGAAAAAAAAAGACAATTTAAAAAACTCCTTAGATAAATAGAATAGACCCATCCCTCAAAGTAGAGCTGTATGTCCAAGAAAGTCCTCATTTCTCACAGGGAAAGGTATCCCGGAAGCACCCTAAACTTACCAGACTGCCAGAATGTGCAGCTTCATAAGTGGGGAGAATATCTCCTTCTTAGAGTATTTCAATGAGGTTCCCTTCTTGGGTATTTTTATTTGTATTTTTTATTCTATGGTTTATTCAACCAAGAGAAATAAATGTATTGACACAAAGGCCTATTTGGGGTTTTTTAGGGGCTGTGGGGGGGGGGTGCTAGAGATTGAACTCAGGACCTTGCATTTGCCAGGCAGGTGCGGTGCCAATGCCAACCCAAAATGCATGTTTTTATTTTGTTTTTTGCAGTATTGGGCATTGAACTTGGGACCTTGCACTTGCCAGGCAGGTGCAGCATTTTAAAAATTTCTTTTGGTGCTGGGAATGGAACCCAGTGCTTCACGCATGCTAACTCTACAGTCTATCACAGTTACAGCTCCAGCCCCAAGTGTTTTGTTTTAAGAATCCGTAAGAACTGGGCACTCTGGGAAGCTGAGTTCAGGGACTTAGCAAGACCAATGTCTCAAAATGAAATATAAAATGTGGGCTGGGGTGTAGTTCAGCATGAAAGCCCTGGGTTCAATCCCTAATATGAGGGGGAAAATGTATACACAGAGAAGAATGCATGCAAAGGTCTCAGCAGAAAACTGAAGCAATGAGAAGGATTCTAAGAGTGAGGATAGAATGAGTCTGGAAGGCTGTTTCTATTTCATTTGCTAAGTCCCTGAACTATACAGGCTCAGCTGAAACTTGTGATCATCCTGCCTCAGTCTCCCAGAGTGCTGGAATTATGGGCATAAACCACTACACCCAGCTCTTATGGATTCTTACCACACTTGGACCTGGAGCTGTAACTGTGGTAAAGTATATAGTTAGCACACACGAGGCACTGGGTTCCATTCCCAGCACCAAAAGAAATTTTTAAAATGCTGCACCTGCCTGGCAAGTGCAAGGTCCTGAGTTTGATCCCCGGTACTAGAGAATTTTTTTTTTTTAATTTTTTAAAAACTTAAAGCTGGGCATACTAGTGCCTATCTGTAATCCTAACACTTAGGAGGCTGAGACAGCAATACTGCCCCAAGTTTCACACCAGCAAAGTCTACAGAAGCTGTGAAAGTGCCTAAATTACAGAGTGAGACCCTTGTTTCAAAAAGAAAAAAAAAAGGTTTGCTTTACATTAAAAGAATTAAAAAATAAAACATTCCAACAAAAATCCTGGATTCTTTGCCGGGCGTGGTGGCTCACGCCTGTAATCCCAGCACTCAGGAGGCAGACAGAGGAAGATTGCTGAGTTCGAGGCTTGCCTGGGCTACATACGTAGTGGCTCAGGGCCAGCCTGAACTACAAAGCAAGACCCTAGCTCAAAAAACAAAACAAAACAAAAAAAAATCCTGGATTCTTTAAACTGAATTAGAATATAAAACTCAGAGGATGCACAACAAAGGGGCTACAGCCAAGGGAGTATTAACCGTCCAGCAGAAAGGCCAGGACTCCACACAGGCCGTGTGGCTGGCGCTCTCTCCCTCACCTTCTCCCTTCTCCTCACTAGCCACAGGCCTAAGGTCTTTCTCAGCAACGAGAGTCCCAAGCAAGCAACACAGCTATTTTGTTTCCATCTCAGCCAACTCACCTCTGTGATCGATGTCATCAGTATCACTGTCGGCGTCCTCATCCTCTTCGTCCAAGGTTCCTCGGGTCAGGATCAACTCAGAGGGCTCCAGCACAGGAGATATGCTTTCTAGAGGGAAAACACCTATCAGGACATGTAACTCTTCAAAAAAGAAACTCTGAATCAGTAACTGTGACTATAAATCAACAGGAGAGAGTGTTCGTGATGACTATAAATGCAGGTCCTTGCTGCTTCTTAACATGTGGCTCGTGTCACTTCACAGTCTACAGCAGCTCCGTTCACCAGGAGTACAAGGAGTCCCATGTTTCCCTCTAAAGAAAACAAGACACTCGTCCGAGAGGAGCAGCGTGCTTTCACCAGCTCACACCCTGGGAGACGCCACTGTACAGTTTTCCCTGGAAGGCCCAGTCTCATGAGCAGATCCAGCGTGCTATGCCTCAGCGTGAAAGGAGGACCAGGGAGGCGTTCTGGTGAAGGCCAAGTTTAGAGAGGCCCTGAACAAAGTACAGGGGGACGTGAGAAAGAAAGAGGAGCCAAAGCATTTTTCAGGAAAGGGAGTAAGGTAGAAAAAGGGAAATAAATTATACCAAAGATGGCGACCCTCTCAGCGCCTCCAGTGACAACAGCTGCACGCGTGCCATAGGTTCCCACCACCCCGGGAAGCTAGAGTGAAAAACGTCTAATCAAGTGGCTGCAGCCGGGGGATTTGGCCTCCGGGAGGCAGCTGCCATGAGAACCTAAACCCCCGGAGAAGACAGCGGCTCTCTCTTCGAGAACCTAGGAAGCGTTCAGAACTCGGCTACAGTTAATAAGGAGGGTCAGATGCAGCAACATTAAGGGGCACAAAACTCCAGGGACCTGCGGCCCTACAGGATGACAGGATGTGCTGACAAGTAAATGCTTCATTCTCTGCCCAACCAGGAATTACCCAGCTATCCTTGTGATTTTCCTCCCATGGCCTACTGGAGCTGCCCTAATCTTCAACAGCTTCCCTAACAGAGCAGACCTTAAGAAACCGGGCGCGGTTTCTGCTGCCATTTCACATCTTCAAGATGGGCAGCAGAAATTCACACTGCCCTGAAGGCAGCATGGGCGAGTTCACAAAACTGGTGAATCCAGCGGTTTCCAGCTTTGTCATTTATCTCTCAGCTAGAGATAAACAAATGGCTTTCATGAAATTTCACTCCTTTAACAAAGATGTCCCAGAAAAAGTGTCGCTGATGCAGACAACACCTCATTGGCCACAATTAACAAATGAAGTGTTTTTGAGAAGTCCATGCAACTTGGCCGCAATATCCCACATAGCTGGCACACAGTGGCCCACTCACTGAGAGCATGGCTGGCCGGCCGTCTGTGCAGCAGGGGCCAGGGCTGTATATGTTTAAATACAACACCAAGGGGACAGTCAGTGATAAAACTGGCTCAAACAGGGCCAGAGGGTTAGCTCAGTGGTTCCGGCGCCTGCCTTGCAAGCACAAGGTCCTGAGTTCAATCCCTGGTGACCACATACAATGCTGGGTGTGGAGACTCACGCCCACCAGCAATCAATACCACATACCACAGTGCCAGGCGTGGTGGCTCACGCCTGTCATCCCAGCACTCGGGAGGCAGAGACAGGAGGATTGATGAGTTCGAGGCTTGCCTGGGCTACATAGTGAGCTGAGAGCCAGCCTGAACTACAAAGTGAGACCCTGTCTCAAAAAAAAAAAAAAAAACTGGCTCAAACAGTAAGAAACTCAGTAAAGTAGCAGGGCGAAAATACAAAGAGAAAGCAAGAGCCTTCATGTACACAAACATATACCAATCAGAAGACTGGGTTACAAAAATCCCATTTTCAATAAGAACAAAGATGGTAAAATCCTTTGAATAAATTTATCCAGAAAACTGAAAAAGGTACATGAAGAAAACTTTCAGCACTCCTAAAGTCACAAGTCTACCTGCCAAATACACTCTGTGCAGTTGGGTAGGGACACTACAGATCATATATGTCACTTCTTTCTAAATTCATTAACAAATGGAATCCAATCCCAGTACAAACACAAAAAAGGTTTCTGAAGGACCCAAAACAGTTGATAGTAAAATGTATGTGGAAAAATAAACATCTGAGAATCCAGGAACACAAAGGGAAAAAGTATGAGGGGGATACTTCCCTAGCAGATACTGAAACACGATATAATACCATCACATACTTAAAACATGTTATAAGGGGCCGGAGGGTTAGCTCAGTGGTTCCGGCGCCTGCCTCGCAAGCATAAGGACCTGAGTTCGATCCCCGGTTACCACATATAATGCCGGACGTGGTGGCTCACGCCTGTAATCCCAGCACTCGGGAGGCAGAGACGGGAGGATTGCTGAGTTCGCGGCAGCTTGCCTGGGCACCATAGTGGGCTCAGGGCCAGCCTGAACTACGAAGTAAGACCCTGTCTCCAAAAAGCAAAAAAAAAAAAAACATGTTATAGGCATGTAAGTAAATCAGTACAATCAAATGGGAAGTTCAGAGATACACCCAGCCACACACAGCACTACAGCACATTTGAGATTACACATCTCAAATCACTGCTTCTCTCATCAACAGCATAGATACACCCACCAATGGCAAAGGTGACAACACAGACCTGTACCTCACACCACACCAGGAATAAAGACCTACATCAGTAATCCAAAGTGCTAAAATGAAACCACACAGGGACTACAATAAAACCTACATAAATTCCCCTTTAACAACAGTCATGTAAAAGCTTCTTAATTATAAAATCTAAAAGCAATGGAAGAGGAGAAATAAACTTGCCACAACAAAATATACAGTTTTGTTTAGCAAAATAAAACCAAGCAAGGTGAAAGGACACCTGAAAGAAAAAAAAATATGCAACAAAGAAATGGATAATATTCCTACTATATCAAGTGATATTAGAACTAATGGCTGTCCATTTGCTAATTAAAAGGATATTTATAATCTCAACTACCCTATAAAATTCTTGCAAGAGAAAAATAGTAACTTTTGATTTTTTTGCAGTGACAAAATTCATTTGAAAAAATAAAAATAAAGAATGAGGGAGAAACCGGCTCTACAGAGCAAGTTTGGAGCTGAGTAAAAGAAGAAAAAGCAAGATGCCCTAGAGGACACAGGCGGGCCATCATGAGGAAATCCACAAGAACCTGGAAAAAACAGTAACTTAAGTGACAAGAAAATGTAAACGTCACTTTATCCAAGTAACTGAAATTAATCAACATTACCTACCATCTCCTGATACGAAGCATTAAAAAAAGACATACTGCCGGGCATGATGGCTCACACCTGTAACCCCAGCACTCGGAAGGCAGAGGCAGGAGGATTGCTGAGTTCGAGGCTTGCTACTGCCAAGTTCTGGTAAAAGAAATTGTCCCCTAAATCAAATCATGAGGAGACACCAGAGAAACCCAAATTGAAGGACATTCTATAAAACAACTGCCTTGTGTGCTTCAAAAGCTCAGTGTTGGGTGAGGATGTAGCTCAGTGGCGCCACGCCTGTCTGGCAGTTGCAAGGTCCTGAGTTTGACCTCTGGTACTGACAGAAAAAAGTCTGTCAGTTGGAGATGGAGGTCTGCAGCACAGTACTTACAAAGTCTGACCCAGCAACACACACAAACACACAATGTCACGGCAACAAAGCACAAAAGAGGCCAGAAGAAACTGTTACAGACAGAGGGACATGAGAATAAAGTCCAGTGCTCTATAGGCCACATGGTTTTATCTAGTAAGGTCTGCACTGCATGTTAGGTATCAGCAATGGGTCAATGATAACTGTCTACTTCGTTTCTGAATCTGCAATGAGGTTATGTAAAATACTCTCCTTGCTTTTAGGAAGAAGCACAGGAAGTACTGTATGTAAAAAAAGCATTATCTCCATGCCTTGAATGATTCAGGAGTAAGCAACATGCTTTCGTTTAATATAGTTATATGTGTATACATGTGCACACACCCACACACACAGAAGATCAATGAAAAGTAAATGTAGTGCCAGGTTAACATATTGAGAATCTGACTGAAAACTTCTGGCAATTCTCTGTATTTTTCATGGAACTTTTCTGTAAATCTAAAAATAGGCTAAGATAAATTGAAAAAAATGGGAGGGAGTGCGAAAGTATTACATAACAGTAAGAAAACCAGTTGCAGACATCAAGTATCTAGCCAAGAAATTTGTGTGTGGGGGGGTACTAGGGATCAAACTCACAACTTTGCACTTGCAAGACAGAGTACTACTGAGCTAAATTCCTGGCCCCTAGCCAAGAAAAAATTTCAAATTCCTTGAAGGAAAAACTCAATGTGGTAAAAATTCATATATAGATTTGAGGTGGGCTGGGGATTTAGCTCAGTGGTTCCAGTGTCTACCTCATAAACACAAGGTCCCAAGTTTGAACCCAGGTACCACATACCTCAATGCCTGGTGTGGTGGTTCATGCCTGTAATCCCAGCACTTGAGAGGCAGAAGCAAGAAGATTGCTGTGAGGTCAAGGCTAACTTGGGCTACATATTGAGTTCAGGGCCAGCCTGAACTACAAAGCCAGACCTCATCTCAACAAAACTAAAATGAAATAATGTGAGTTATTTCCCTTCCTAAACCATACATATATACATCTTCACATTTCCTTTATCCTTTTCTCCTCTCTCTCAGATATAGATTTTATCGAGAGGAAATAAGTATATCCTTCTCAACATCATACTGGACGGGAAAAATTAAAAGCATTTCTTCTTAAAATTAGCAACAGTGCAGCCATGATGGTGTAGCCTACAGTCTCAGTACGCAAGAGGCTGAAGCAGGAAGACTGCTATGAGGTCAGTTTGAACAACATAGTGAGACCCTGTCTTTTAAAATCTAAAATAAACCAGCACTCGGGAGGCAGAGACAGGAGGATTGCTGAGTTCGCGGCGGCTTGCCTGGGCACCATAGTGAGCTCAGGGCCAGCCTGAACTACAAAGCGAGACCCTGTCTCAAAAGCAAAAAAAAAAAAAAAAAAAAAAAAAAAAAAAAAAAAAAAAAAAAAAAAACTTAAAAAAAAAATCTAGGGCCAGAGATTTAGCTCAGTGGTTCTGGCACCTGCCTCGCAAGCGCAAGGTACTGAGTTTGATCCCCAGTCACCACAAACAATGCTGGGCGTGGTGACTCACGCCCACCAGTAATCAATACCACACACCACAATGCCAGGCCTGGTGGCTCACGCCTGTCATCCCAGCACTTGGGAGGCAGAGACAGGAGGATTGCTGAGTTCGAGGCTCGCCTGGGCTACATAGTGAGCTCAAGGCCAGCCTGAACTACAAAGCAAGACCCTGTCTCAAAAAAAAAAAATCTAAAATAAAAAAAAGCAATAGGACAAAGATTTCTACTCTCACCACTCTAGTTTAGTCAGGTACTTGAAATTTAGCCTGTGTAATCAGCAAGAGAAATAACTGGAATACAAATAGGAAAGAAGCCAAATTACCCTCATTTGCAGAGAATATGAACCTATAGTTAGAAGATCCTCAAGACTGTACTGAAAGACCTTGAGAGCTGAAAAACTGAGGAAAGGAACAGGATACAAAGTCAACGTTATGTCAGGTGTGGTGGCACAGGCTTACAATCCCAGTACTCTGGGAAGTCGGGGCAGGAAAATGGCAAGTTAAAGCCCAGCCTGGGATACTTGATGACTCTGTAGCACTTTGTCTCAAAATTTTAAAAGGGGGTGAGGATGTTGCGCAGTGTAAAGGCCCTTGATACAATCTCCATACAAAAAAAAAAAAAAAGGTTTCCTATATACCAATAGTGACTTAGCTGAGAAAGAAATCAGGGAAACAATTTTTCTTTTTTTGGTAGTACTGGGGATTAAACTTGGGCCTTTGTGCTTAGCAGGTAGGTACAGTACCAACTGAGCTAAATCCCTGTCCTAACTTGTTTTTGTTTTTTTTTTTTGACAGAGTCTCGCTTTGTTGTTCAGGCTGGCCCTGAGCTCACTATGTAGCTCAGGCAAGCCCTGAACTCAGCAATCCTCCTGCCTCTGCCTCCCAAGTGCTGGGATTATAGGCTTGAGCCACCAAACCCAGCATGGGTGACATGAGGTACTGATTACCAGTGGGCGTGACCTCCACACCCAGTATTGTTGTATGGGGTTACCAGGATCAAACCCCCTAGGGACCTTGGGCTTGCAAGGCAGGCGCCAGAACCACTGAGCCAAATCTCCAGCCCCTAACCTTTTTTTTTTCTGCAGAACAAAGGATCGAACTCAGGACCTTGCACTTGCTAGGCAGGCGGTGGCTACATCTTGGGCCCCAACAATTTTTTTCAAAATAGTTTGAAATAAAATAAGTAAGAAATAAGCTAGCCGGGGATTTAGAACAGTGGCACGGCACCTGCTCTGAAAGTGCAAGGTCCTGAGTTTGATCCCCGATATTGTAAATAAATAGGAATCAACCTATTCAAGGATGTGAAAGATCTCTACAATGAAAATTACTGAACACTAAAAAGCAACTGAAAAAGACAGCAGATGATGCAAAGACCTCCCACATTCACAGTCCAGTAGAGTACTGTCAAAATGGCCATATTACCAAGAGCAATCTATCGATTCAGTGCAATTCCCATCAAAATTCCAATGACATACTTCATAAAGCTAGAAACAGAAATTACCCGGTGCAGCTAAAGTAATCCTTACCAAAAAGAATAAGCTTGGAGGGCCTCACAGCACTCAATTTCGAATTCAACTACAAAGGCATAGTAACAAAATCAGCAGAGCACTGGCACAAAAATGGACATGTAAACCAATGAAACAAAATAGGGGACACAGAAACAAACCCATAAAACTAAAGCCAGGAAAACTGGACATCAGTATGCAGAAGACTGAAACTAGGTCCCGATCTGTCACTCTGTACAAAAATCAACTCAAAATGGGTCAAAGACCTAAGTATAAGAAACTTTCAAAATACAAGAAGAAACACCTGAAGTCAAGATACAAGCAAAAACTTTCTGAATAGGTAGGTTTCAAATAATACAGAGAATAACTTCAAGAATCAGTAAATGAGACATCAAATTAAAAAGTTTCTGAGGCCAGAGATTTAGCTCAGTGGTTCCGGCACCTGCCTCGCAAGTGCAAGGTCCTGAGTTCAAACTCCTATAACCACATACAATGCTAGGCATGGTGATTCACGCCCATCAGCAATCAATACCACATACCATAGTGCCAGGTGTGGTGGCTCACGCCTGTCATCCCAGCACTCGGGAGGCAGAGACAGGGGGATTGCTGAGTTCAAGGCTTGCCTGGGCTACATAATGAGCTCAGGGCCAGCCTGAACTAAAGCGAGACCCTGTCTCAAAAAAAAAAATGTTTCTGCACACCAAAGGTGACAACACACAAAGAGAAACCCTCAAGAATGGAAGGAAGGGCCGGAGGATTAGCTCAGTGGTTCCAGCGCCTGCCTCGCAAGTCCAAGGTCCTGAGTTCGATCCCCGGTAACCACATACAGTGCTGGGTGTGGAGACTCACGCCCACCAGCAATCAATACCACATACCACAGTGCCAGGCG
>PVIC010035011.1:8420-19367 GCA_004025085.1 Thryonomys swinderianus | reverse complement strand
GAGGGGAAGGAATAAATATGATACAGAAAGAAAATAAAAGAGCATGTATAAGGGGGGAGGAGGGGGGAGTGGGTAGGGATATGGGTAAAAATGAGAATTAACTTGTGGCATATACTGGTACAAATTTCCCAATGTTATATGTGATTTTGAGATGTATATAAATTGTACCAATAAAGAATTCAATTAAAAAAAAGAATAATAAGTTTGAGTCTTTATTTTCAAATATATGTACCTTCAAGACATAGTCATAAGTGAAATAAGTAGATCACTAATAAGCAAATATTGTATGTTTTCTCTAGTATGAGAAACTGAAGATGTAAATAAGCTCTAAAATATACAATAGATATTGTGAAATAGAAAATAGTGAAAGGGAAATGGGGTGTAAAAGTAACAAGAGGAAGAAAAATATGATAGTAATAAAAAAGGGAAACAGTTTAAGCATGGGTGATGGGGGCATTGTAGAGTGGTTGAGGGAATGGGACAAAGTGATAATTAAATTGCATCATATATTCGTACAAATTCATAATATTGTGTGTGATCATGATGTGTGTGTGTGTGTGTGTATATATATATATATATATAAAATGTGCCAATAGATCCAAATTAAAAATATATACAGAAAGTTTATACTAAAATAATTATTAGGGTAAAAATAGAAACAAGTATAAAAACCTGCAAGGGACTGATAAACATTTCCCAGTAACCAGGAAAGGGAAATACAAGGTACACAATTATATTTCTCACTATGTGATGATATTCTTAAGAAATAATATTTATCTGTCACTCATGAGAAATACAATAAAATATTGATATGTTATCATAAATTTGTAAGTTGCTAGTGGTACTTGGATTTAAACCTTGATATACTTTCTATAATTACAAATATGCACACTCTTTGACCTTTTTATTTTCTATTTCTTACTTATTCAGGTCTAGTACATTTGCATTTCTAAAAAAATATCATAATAAAGTTATACATAAAAACTTACCATATATAAAATGGCATCACATCTAATAATGATGGAAAATAAATAAAGCACCAAAGCATTCCTCCAGTGGTTTATTTCTAAACTATGTAAAGTTCATTCATTAAAAACTGGATTCATTTGTGTTTTATAGAGAAATCCATAGCATGCCAAAAAAAAGAAAGAAAAAAGAAAACCATTTGCAAAAACATGATCAATGATTATTTTTATAGATAACTGTAAAAGTCACTTTGATAAATATTTTTATGTTTCTCTTCATATCTTTCATTTGTAACAAACTTTTCATGTGCAGAAAACTATCATTTAAAGTATTAACAGATGCTTGTACTAACAGATACTGCAGATAAGGCATAGGGGATGAGGAGAGAAATAGTTCAAATAATTTTCTTTTAAGATATAACTATCCTTCTATCATTTCAGTGTTCTATTGACTTCTTGATAAATTTGGACATAATATTCAATTCACTATTAAGGATTAACCCCCAACCAATCTGTGTATCAATTCAACCACATATTTTTATATCAATTTTTGAAATTTTCCTAGTATATACAAGTGCTCTTATTTTGGGCAATAATTTTAATTGTAATTCATAGATAAGAAAGAAAAACTATCATGCCAAGGATTCCAGATGATAATTTATTTGAACCGGAGTTTGGGAATGGTGTATTAACTTGTTTTTAAATTAATGAAAGATATTGCCTTTGGTAAATTGAAATAAAAGGGAAGAGTCCCTTGAACTTCTGAGTGGAAATTAAAGAAAGAAAATTAAAAGGGCTAAAGAAATAACAATGCATTATGAAATAGATGATTATGAAAAAGAAACTGCAGAACAAACCAATATATAAGCAGAAATATGATACAAGGAAAATAATAAAAAGGGTGCAAAAAATAAGTAATTCAGAGATGAGTAATAGTGTCTACTAGCTATAGGCTTCTTCTACTTCCAAACAGAAAAAGAGAAAACAATAAAATTATACATATCACTTAGTATCATCTAATTTCCAGAAACAGAGATCAGAGCACCAGGAACCATGGACTCTGTTAGGAACAGGTGAGAACTAGAGTATTTCTGATAGTTAGGTATTTTTGGAAAAAGTACCAATGATCACTCTTCATTGATCACAGAGCACAGTGTAATTCAATGGTAGATATTTTAATATTCATACCAAATAGGAAGCTAAAATGTAACAAGACTAAAGAGATATTTTAAAAAACCTAACAATTGCTTAGATTATAATATTTAGTCATTCTCATTCTCTAATTAATGTTTATGCTTTGTTTATATTCAAATACAACTATAGAATTGTATTGTCAATGTTTGCATTGAATCCAGATTGCTTTAGTAGATATTCTAATAATACTAGTATTATTAACTCTTTTCTTGATTCTATTTTAAACAGTTTGCTGTTAGTCTCTTAAACAGTAATTTTGCATATTGACTCTATATTATAAAATATAATAATTATGCTGGGCGTGGTAGCTCATGCCTGTAATCCCAGTACTCTGGAGGCTGAGACAGGAGGATTGCTGAATTCAAGGCTTTCCTGGGCTACATAGTGAGCTCAGGGACAGTCTGAACTACAAAGTGAGACCTTGTCTCAAAACAAAACAAAACAAAAAACAAAACAAAATAAAATATACTAATTGTAACAATTTTGTGTGTGGTCCTTAAAGTTTTCAACATGGAAGAAGTTGCTATCTGAGAACAGGGACAATTTTATTCCTTTATTTCTTTTACAATAAAATGCCTTTTATAGCTTCCCCTTGCCTAACGGTTCCTATCAGTTTTTCTCTTACTATACTGAGTAGAAGTGTCAAGAATAACCTACCTTGTGTTCCTCACATCCTAAAGAAAATCTCCCAACTTTTCACCAGTAAGTAGAATGTTACGGTTTTTATCTACACCAAGTTTGTTGTGCTGAGCTACTTACCTCCTATGGCTAATCTGTTGATGGTGTTTATCAAGAAGTATTGCTGACTTTTATCACATAATTCTCCTATATCTATTTAGATGATGATGTATTTTTGCTGTATATTCTCAGTATAGTTTATTATATCTATTGATTTCCATATGTTGAACCATTCTTGTACTCAGATATAAATCCCACTTGGGCACGGTAAATAATCCTTTTAATGTGACCCTGAATTTGTTAGTATTTCATTAAGGATTTTTTTATAACTAAGTTACTCAAATTATTGATTTATGTAGTGTTTTTATTTATTTATTTATCTATCTTTATTTACTTATTTTTGATTCAGGGTCTCGCTTTGTAGTTCAGGCTAGCTCTGAGCTCACTATGTAGCCCAGGCAAGCCTCGAACTCAGCAATCCGTCTCTGCCTCCCAAGTGCTTGGCTTACAGACGTGAGCCACCATGCCCGGCACTGTGGTATGTGGTGCTGATTGCTGGTTGACTGCTGGTGGGCATGAGTCTCCACGCCCAGTATTGTATGTGGTTACTGGGGATCAAACTCAGGACCTTGTGCTTGAGAGGCAGGCACTGGAACCACTGAGCTAACCCTCTGGCCCTGTAGTGTTTATTTTACAATACCCTTGTCTGTATATGGTATCAAGGAAATTCTGGCTTCATAAAATCAATTTGAAAATATTCTTCTTCTTTCAATTTTTTAAGATTTTGAGATTTTTGTTATTTCTTCTTCCACATATGTTTAATTTGTTAATGAAAGCATCAGGATCTGAAATTTTTAGTGAGGAAAGGCATATTATCACTGGCTTAATATTTTCACTGTTGTCAGAGGTTTTGTCCCTTAATGATTCAATTTATTGTTAACATGTATATAGGACTTTACTAATTTCTTACAAATTAACAGATATGTTGGTGTGTAAGTATTAGTCTCTTGTGACCCTTGGTATTGTTGTGATGTCATTTCAGTGTCGTATCTTTGACTTTTGAATATATTAGTCAAGTCTTCTCTTTCTAGATAAGCTACCCTGATTATGTTGCTTATTGTTAAAAAGAATCTTAGTCTTGCCAACTTGTCTATTGTTTTCTAGTATCTATTTCTGTTACTTCTGTTTTAAAATTATTTCCTTCCTTCAACTCACTTTGAGCTTAGTTTGTTTTATTTTTTCCAGTTTCTTAAGGTATAATATTAGATTCTGGGGAGTATTGTTTTTCTCTGTCTGGTGCAAGTGTTTATTGCCGTACATCTTCCTGTTAGGACTACTTAGGCTAAGGGGCAAGCTCCGTGGTAGACATCTCCGCTAGCATGGATGAGCATCTGGGTTCAACCACTGCTACCATGAAGAAAATAAAAACAAAAAAGCTGCTTTTGCTGTATCTTATATCTTTCAGGAGGTCACATATCTACTTTCTGTTGCCTCAGGTTACTTTTTAAAATTTTTTTCTGTAGGTTACTTGTGTTGTTAAGAAGCATCTTGTTTAATTTTCATGTATTTAAAAATATTCTGAATTTTTATTTATTTCTAATTTTACAATATTGTGGTTGACAAAAGACACTAGGTACAGTTAAAATCTTTTGAATATTGGCAATGTTTTGAGATCTCTCATGTGGTCTGTTTTGTGCTCAGGAAAAGTGGATATTCTCCTGTTGCTCCAAATATGGGTACAAGCATATTTATAATTGTTATAGCTCCTTGATAAATTCATCCTTTAACTATGACATAATGAATTTATTTGATTGTTCACATTTTAAAATTAAAATCTATTTAACCTAATGAACTTGTAGTTCCTCTTTTAGTTTCCCCTTAAACAGAGAATCTTTCTATCTTCATTTTAACTCTAGGCAATTTTATAAAGGTGAGCAATGTCTCCATCAGGCAGCTTACAGTTAGGTTTTTGTTTTTATACTTTCTTTTGATTGAAGTAGTTAATCCATTTATAGTCAAGATAATTATTGATAGATAGGGACTTAATATTACCATTTTATTAATTATCTTCTAGTTTGTTTGTAGTTCCTTTGCTCTTTTCTTTTTCAGTTGTCTGATCAATAATGGTTGTGGGCTGGCCTTCTAGCATGCTAGAAACTGACTGCATGTGAGCTGGTCATGTCCTCAAGTAGGGCTCTAGGCCAGGGACACTTAGGGAAGCTAGCACTACCTGGACACTGGGACAGTCAGAGCCTGGACCTGTTGAGTGATTTGGAAAGTGAGGCTTCTGTGACAGCATCTACTGGAAAACTATGAAGTGTAAGACTGCAGTTTCAATAATAATGCAAGGAAAGGATGGAGTAATTGGTTCTACTGGGTTACGCCTCCTGTAGGGTTCCAGACAAATTCGGAAAACTCCTATCCTCGCTCTTTTCCAATCAGAGTCACTCACTACATATTCTGCTACTTAGGAATGAGGGTAAGATGCTGTGATTAATGAAAAACAGCCTTTCTACTCTCCTCAGTTTATCTTTTCACTCACTTGGTTTCCCTACATTTTGAGAAAGTATTTTGTGTGTAGCTGCTTCTGTTTGGAGAGAGAGGTGCTGGGAAGTTCTCTTCTATCAGCTTGCTTCAGTGTCTTCAATATTACACAAAGTTATTTTTTTAAATATAATATAAAATTTGTTCTAATAACTATGCCATTAAATAAAATAGTGACCTTTGTAAAGGGTATTTTTTTTCTGTGTGTAGGTGACTTGCTGTTTTAGTTTGTACATCTGGCCATCTACTACTTTAAATATGCTCAAATAAATATATTGGAAAATTTTAGCTAAATTAAATGGTATTTTAACTGCTTTACTTTTTATGGTGTGATTTTACATGTATTTGCAACTTTTGTACTTTATAGCTTGAATGTTTATTGAGATAGATTTTAAACAAAACAAAACAAAACAAAAAAAACTTTTAAAGAAGAAAAATAAAGTGCCATGTAACATGGACAGAAATAGATCCACTCATGCAACACAGAATACATTTAAGGATAATGCAAGTAAGAATGGAAGATTAGTTACAGGATAAACCAAAAAAGACTTTCACGTCAAACTGAAGAGTTTAGTCATTTTCCATCAAACAGCATAATCTTCAGAAGCATGTGCTTGGAAAAATAAAGTGTGTTTTAAAGATAGTTCATGTGACAGACATTGTCAGAAAGACCAGATAAAAATGCAGGTGACAGACATTTGGAGCACCAAGAAAAATCATAATTTCTTTCTTCAGTTGATAGAAGTAGATAATGAGGCTTGCAGGAAGAGGATGATAAAATTTGGCTTTCCTTTTTGTTTTCCTTTTCTTTTTTCCTTCTATCTACTACCTGACACAAATATCATAAGGAGAATAATAAAGCATATGGAATGGATTTAGGTCATATTTGTGATTGACTTAAAACATTTCAAATTGTGATTCACCCTTTTTCCTCAGCTTTACATCAAGCAGCATAAAGAATTACTGTGATTATATAGTAAATCATGCCATCTCTGATGAAGACATGAAAGCCCCACAGTAATTCACAAGGTTTTTATTTTTTCAAAATGTTTTAGTTATATTAAGAATCAATGCCAGTCTTACAAAGCAGGTGGTTTAACATAGGATTGCAGAACTAAGTAGGCATCTTTACCAAATATGTTCCCCTTGGTGTTTTGAAATTTACTTCAGTATATCTGTACAGTATTAAAATTTTAAAAACAAAACAATTATTTTATCTCACATTACTTTAAAGTCTGGCAAATTTTAAAAAGCCAGTAATGCTGCATACCTGTTTCATTCTTAGAACCTAATCCTGCTTTAGCCTAAGGCTTCAGGATTACTTTTGTTTTCCGCAACAATATTTTCTTATCAGAAATATTTGTAATCTAAAAATTGTTTTTCATAGAACAAAATAATACCTTCTTTCCAAAGATACTTTTACTAGCTTTTGTTGTTGACTTCTCATATTGATGTGACTATTTGAATAATTCACAATGATAGACTTTTTCTCCTGGTATTGAGGGATGGTGTCGGCCTCAGGAATGAAAGGTTCACTGGCACCTCGAACAAGCTTAACTGTATTTTAGGGACTATTTAGATATTGCACTGAGTTTGCTTCTTCTTTTAAAATCATTCAGCTTAAGCGGCTGCATGCAAACTTCAATTTTTATATTAAATGAAAACAAACTCTTTGGTACTTGGTCAAACAAGTCTCTTTTTAAAAAATTAGTTTTATGGTACATTTTATACATACATTATGATCAACATTGAGGCTTTGTACCAGTACAGGATAATTTTCAAGTCAAATTAATTCCTCCATCTTATTCTTCATTATTTGAACGTGTGAGTACCTTAAGTATTTTCCTTTCATAGCATTTATGTCTAAAACCTGGAACTCTTAAGTTTCTGGTGACTTTCTTAACAGGTACACACATTTAACATCCATTTTCTCCAGCACTTTGGAAGAAGGTTCCCAAGTTTGAACTCAGCCTGGGAAACTTAATGATTTATGAGATATTTCTCAAATTAAAAAAAAATGATCGTGAAAACAGCTGAATTTGGAAGCCTTGGTTCAATCTTAAATAAGTAAAACTATAAATTAATAAATACAAAAAGTCATGGCAGTTGTAAAGAACCTGTATATTTTAAGTATAGAATAAAGCAGAAGAGTGGAAAATGTTTCATTAAAATGTTTTTACTGACTTCATACTGAAATAGTATCGATAAATGGAATTTTATTACATAATATGAAGTTTGTCTGTGAACAAATTAGCAACTCTCACTGATTTCCAAGTTATATTAAGCATGGAAAAGACTTGCCAGTGAAAGAGGGTTAGTAAGCATGTGGTCATCGAGCAACTCCAAAATATGTTGCAGAATTTTTTCTCCATCCCTGAATGGGTAGGATGAGCATTCCCTCTACTCCTATCATGCTCAAGGTAAGAAAAAGTCTTTAAGGAGAAGACATCCAGAAGTGGTGGTGGGTGCTTTTCAGTGGGGAAACTCCTACTCTCATACTGAAAATGTGATGACTTAACAGTGAAACACATTAGTTTAGCCAGGTAAGACACCAGAGAAGAAACCAAGTTAAAGGGCTCTTGGAGAGAACTTTGTATATCCAAATTGGAGGTAGGACTTGGTTGCCTGTAAAGATTTTTGTCTCAAGTACTTTCAGGCCAAGTTGCTATTTTAAAGACCCAACAAAGAAATAAAATAGGTAAGAATGTAACACTTTGGATCTGTGGGCAAAAGTATGTCATTGCCCTAAAGCCAAGAAGATACAGAAAGGACTAACATATCTTTAAAAGACATGGTAATGCAGCAACTGATAGTGGAACAAAAGATGTCCCAGGAAGAACTTTCATGGACTTGTAGTACACCGTAACAGGTCCTTTGACTAGTCAAGGCGTTTCCAAAAATCTCACTAATGATGCAACAAACAAGGAAGAATTAGATTATCTGCTTTGGAAAAGAGCTTTATCAGTTAGTATTGCATGAGGCATCAGCCAACAGAGCTGGGTATGCTGTATTTTATTTTATAAAAGAGTGAATTTATTCTCTAAATTTAATTTGTTCTCTAATATGGACCTCAAGATGGTTACAGAATTTTGGAGAGGTTATAAACTTTTGAAATTTTCATATTATATATATAATAATTACCTAGTTATTACAGTGGTAATTTGCTTTCCATACTATGACATCATACTCTTTCAGAATTATCCTCAACTAGGCTCATGAAATTTAGTTCACATAGTTTTAATGACTTTCTCTTATAAGATCTCCAGAGTCTGATTATCCATGCAAAAGAATTTTAAAAAATGTAGAAATGTGTCAATACTAAATATACATCAGTGGATGACAGAAACTAGGATGATCAATGATTGATTTTTCTGAATCAGCTGCTTAAAACATAGATAATATTAAATGAAATCTATGTGTGAACCTGTCAATCTATTTTGTATATTTTAGTCTCTTTCAAAATCCTCAAAGACTAAGTTTAACTCTTTTCTATTTATCATCTCTGTTAAATATTTCCAGGAAATATTTCTACAGGAGATGTTCAGCTTTACGGGTAGAGATGAGGGACAACTTGTTCCATCTATCACACTTTTGCCATATGAAAGTTCACAGAACTTAAAATTCATCGATGCTTGAAGACTTTGATGTACTTTGGGATAGCTAGACTGTTGCAGAACTGACATTGTAAAAGTTTACAGAGTTATGAGTTTTCACAAAAATAAACATGAATTGTTATGCTTGCTTAAAATCAATCTGTTTTCCAGTCATCAAATATGGGGGAGTACATTTTCAAAAATTAATTGAAATTCATTATATCATTATACTTAACAATGTGTACTTTATAAAATCTTATAAATAGCACATGGGAAATAATGTGTTTTATATATAGCTGAAGTGCACATATTTTCTATAACTCTCATTTATTACCTTCGTAATTCATCTTTATTTAAATGGCATTTAATGTCTCAGTGATATTTATAATTAAGAACATCTGCAGCATTTCAAAAAATGCACATTGTTCACAGCTGTTCATAGCACTACCCACAGCTGTGAGTAGTAGATTTTTTGGTACTGCCTGGGTTTCCTATTTTATCTATGAGACGAAAAATTATGAAGCCCAGATGCTCCCTATTAATTAGGCTCCAAAAATTGTTGGCTGGTCTTCTCAGTATGACATCTATTAATCTCAGTTTTGCTGGGATCAGAGGCAATGTTTGTGGGTAAATTATTTTGGTCACTATAAATCTCATTTTCATTATTAATAAAATGATGATGTCAGTTTTAAGGTGGTGTTTTGCAAATGTCCATGTTTTTCTGGGACCGTAAAGGAACAGCGTTAAAAGTGGGTTTGATGTGAGAGTGAACCGAATGAACAAGCCTCCAAAGAATTCCATTCTTTTAGACACTGTGATCTTTGTAACACATGTATTTGAATAAAATATTATTTTACATCTATAAGCATAACTGACAACAATATCTCCCTATATTATGAGTTTTAAATCTTTAATTGCAGCAAAATCAATAATAATAAGACATTTTAAAAATTCTCACTTAAATATTAGCTGGAACTAAAATTTAACAATGATTTGGCCTTAAAGGGTAGAACAAAATCTTCCTGTTTTACTTCGTTGGTAGAAAGATGATAATTACTAGTATCTTGTAAAATTGTTGTGCATAGGAAATAAATTAATCCACATAAAATATGTTGTATAGTTCTTATCATATATCTGACACCCAAGAAACACTATCAATGTTGTTTTGATAGTTATAGTGTTATAATTCAATTTCTAAGCAAACATTCTTATTATATTTTATTTGATAGATGATACTTTATATATGTTTCATGTAGAATGCAATGTTTAAAGATACATATACATCACAACCTGGTTAAATCCAGTTCATTCCTAAATCCATTTCTTCCCACAGTCAAAAATATTTCCATCTTGGAATCACAAGGACCCCAGTTTGATCCCTAGTGCTACAAAAAAAGAAAAATCTTAAAATACTTTCAGTTTTACAGCTTAGTGGATCTGGTGAGTATGTGGTTTCAAATTGATGGAAATAAACTTTTTTCCTCTTTCTTTCCTTCTTTCCTTCCTTCCTTCCTTCCTTCCTTCCTTCCTTTCTTTCCTCCTTCCTTCTCCTTCCTTCCTTCCTTCCTTCCTTCCTTCCTTCCTTCCTTCCTTCCTTCCTTCCTTCCTTCCTTCCTTCCTTCCTTCCTTTGATATTGGGGAATGAATTCACAGCCTTATGCTTGCAAGGTAGCAGCACCACTGAGCTAAATCCCCACCAAGAATTGTTCATCTCAGTGCTGAGATTTTCTATATGTTAAGTAATTTCCCACTTTTTCCATACCACAGTATCTTCATTCCTTCAGTCTTTGCTGAGACAAAATACTGAACATTCAAAGTTAAAAGAGTAAAGGCTTATTGTAGCTCACAGTTTTTGATGTTTCAGTCTGTAATCAAGTGACCAAGAAGAGAAACGGTTAAAGGTAGGAAATGGACAGCAAAGAAGAAGGCAAAAACAATGAAGTAGTGAAACAGCAAATGACAACCATCCACAG
>PVIC010035010.1:0-19274 GCA_004025085.1 Thryonomys swinderianus | reverse complement strand
TTTTTCTTATACAAACTTCAATTCTTACATAAAAAGTATTCTCAGTCTGTACTTTCTGTAAGAAGCAATCTTTTAAAAATACTATATATTTAAATATTTTGAATTTCATTTTCTTTCTTTTTGAGGCATTAGTAATGAGATGCCAAATTTATATAAACACATAAAAATCTCTTTATATTGGTCAAGTATAGCTATTTTAGCAGGAACAACACAATATATTTATACCTCTAAAAGTGGAAAATATTTCAGAAAAATACTTTTCGGATGTGTAGATATGCATAGAGTGCTTATGGCTGTTTGTAGTTCCAAAAATGCTACTCAAAAATAAAAAACACAACTCAATCAGAGGCAGGCAAAGGACTTGATCAGACAAGTCTTAAAAAATGACAGGAAAGGGGCCAGTAGATTTATGAAAAAAAAAATCAACATCATTAATCTTCGGGGAAATGCAAAATCAAAACCACTGTTAGAAGCCACCTCACATTTATTAAAAGTGATTGCATTTAGTTTGTGTAAGTAGTTCAGGAATTCTGGAACCCCTGAGCAGCCCAGTAATTCACCTTACTGTGGCAGAAGCATTGACTGCACATGTACTGAGGCAAAAAGTTCTGGCAGGACTCTAGGAAAGAAGAAGGAGGAGGAAGAATATGGGACAGAGGAGAGGGAAGAGGAAAGGAAAGAGGGGAAAAGGAAGGAGGAAGAGGGAGAAGAAAGAAGGTAAAGGACACAGGGTAGGGAGAAGGAGGGGAAGGGAGAAGGGTTTGGGAGGTCACCACAAGGCCCCAAAAGCCCAAGGTTTTATTTTCTTCGTATGTTGCCGACGGACTCTGGACTCAACTTGCCTTTACCTTTGCTAACAACAAAGACTCCCGGTGGTCCCACATGCTGTGATGCTTCAAGGCGGAACTACTCCATTGCCGGTGTCTGCCCTGCCCAGCGGGATCTTCATCTGCATAATGTCTCTAGGACTATTAGAGATGTTTGCCCTGCCCAGAGTTCTGTTACAATCTGTTACTTAAGAGGTGCTGAATAAAAGGTGTGGTGAGCTGGGCCTAGGGTCTTTTGCTACCCAGAGTAGCATGGATCAGGCCCAAATTTAGCCTCTGTGAACCTCATTTCGGCCTACTTATTATTATTTAGCCATGTGCCGCCAACTCACAGAAGACTAGAACCTAATGAAAGGTTCTAGTTACGTTCTCTTCCCCTGGTTCCCACAATATGTTATTAACATAACAAGCTTGATGAACTCTGGATAGGTCCTGTAGCCACTACTTTATTCAGACTACTTCCTTGAAGAACAGAAATATCACTATTTGTCTTTTTAAGTTGCTAGTGGTCTACAACTGACAGAGAAATGACTCACAAAAGACATGCATGATAAAAAAGATAGATCACAAGGGACAGTGCTTCTGCTTGGAAAAGCGACAAAAGTGACCCACAAAGGGTGTTATAGCTCTACTGCATGCTTGAGGTAAGATTGAAGAACATACTGGGGCAGGGCCGGAGATTTAGCTCAGTGGTTCCAACACGCCTGCCTCACAAGCATAATGGTCCTGAGTTCCATCCTGGTAACCACATACAGTGCTGGGCGTGGTGACTCATGCTTGTAATCCCAGCACTTGGGAGGCAGAGACAGGAGGATTGCTGAGTTTGAGACTTGCCTGGGCTACATAGAGAGCTCAGGACCAGCCTGAACTACAAAGCAAGACCCTGTCTCAAAAAAAAAAAAAACATACTGGGCAACAGAGAAAAAGATCATTCTAGGTAGAGGCAAAAAACAGCAAGCTTAAAACAGTCAAATCATAAACAGATAAACAAAGTAAATATTAATTGAATTAGCTTCCAAGGAGTTGTCATTTCCAGCAGACACAAAATATTTTCTACTTAATTTGAGCTCATATAAAGAAAAAATAGGCAAAATATAAAAAAATAGATTAACAAACTGTTCTCTGATATTCAACAGAAAATAAGTACCTGTCATTTCAACAGAAATTTAAAAAGAATATTCATATCATAAAACCAGATTGTCAGCTTCTGCTTCTACTAGCAAGGAATGTTTTGGCTAGCTTTCTGCTATGGTAACAAAACAAATGAGAGAATCAGTTTAAAAAGAGGAAAGGTTATTTTGGGTTACAGTTTTGGAGTTTTTAGTCCTTGATTGTCCTGTTGCATGTGGTAGAGGCAGATGCTCCCCTCATGGTGCCTGGGAAACTCCACAAGTCTCCTTTTAATGACCTACCTCACTCCCAACAGTTACCAGCTCTTGAAAGTTTCCAGCGCCTCTTCAGGGTGCCTAGGACTGTGGCCCAAGGCTTCAACTCATGGGCTTTTGGGGAGCAGTTACCCAAATCACTTATTAGCACAGGAATAACTTACTGTTCTTATACAAAGTAGATTATAAACAGTGCTTCTACATGTAGTCTAGACTAAGCAATGTTATGAGACTCACTAGTTCCAGATGTAGAAACACCACCCTATGTTTTTGATAAGAGAGGGCAAAAATAAACTCACCCACCAATAAAAACAAATAGCCAAAATGACTGCATCAACAAAAACAGACTAAAGAAATAGAATGTTGACAAAGAAATAGTTCTAGTCTTATTTCAAAGTTACACTGAAAGCCAAGAAACTATCTATGTACCTGGGCTTCAGTTGCCCTTGGGTCGTACTCAGAAAACAAACTAGTTGATTCCATCAAGTAAACTCAGTGGAAGGAATCTGA
Organism: Thryonomys swinderianus; assembly: GCA_004025085.1. Taxonomy (NCBI): domain Eukaryota; kingdom Metazoa; phylum Chordata; class Mammalia; order Rodentia; family Thryonomyidae; genus Thryonomys; species Thryonomys swinderianus. The sequence goes on along the minus strand of PVIC010035010.1, from coordinate 16,552 downwards.
TGTATTAATGAAGTCTCCAGAGTTGCCAAAGTATAAATTTTAAAGATAATTAAAACCATGGCTTTCAAAATAATAGAGACTATAACAAAGTTTTATTACATTGATAATGGTAAAATAAATAAAATGTTACTGTATTGTAGGAATATTGGAGAAATTGCTCACAAGCATTATTTTCACATAAAATGTTAATATTAGGTTAAAATATAACTAATTGACCAATGAAGAATAAAATAATAATTTTTGAAGTTATTTTTTAAACTCCTCATATATGTGCAAGGTGACTTATAACCTTTTAGAATATAAGGTTTAAAGAATTAGAACACATGTTTACTCCCTAGATAATTCAATAACCTCGAGTGTACCCATAAAATAATGCTCCATATGTTATGTAACCTCTTTTGCATTATTCTCAAGTTTGTGATAGTTTTCCTAACATTGTAATTTAATTTAGGTAATGTATATATTTTTCTTGAAAACAGTCATGTGAAAGGTGTTACTACTATATCTGATTAAAAATGGAATATTTCTTAAAATGCTTATTTTTATTTTCCTGAAATTATTACCTTATTGTGTTACAATTTTAAAATTATAAATTAATCATTAAAGAAACTAAAACAATAAACCCCTCAAGAGTTTAGAGCAAACTGGGTTTTTTGTTTTGTTTTGTTTTTTGGTTTTTTTTTGAGACAGGGTCTTGCTTTGTAGTTCTCAGGCTAGCTCTGAGCTCACTATGTAGCCCAGGCAAGCCTCGAACTCAGCAATCCTCCTGTCTCTGCCTTCCGAGTGCTGGGATTACAGGCGTGAGCCACCACACCCGACACTGTGGTAGGTGGTATTGATTGCTGGTGGGCGTGAGTCTCCACTCCCAGCATTGTATGTGGTTACCGGGGATCAAACTCAGGACCTTGTGCTTGCGAGGCAGGCCCTGGAACCACTGAGCTAACCCTCCCACCCGAGCAAACTGGTTTTTAATATTCTCTGGTCTGAATTGCCAGATTTTTCTAATACATTGCACATGAGGGTGTCTTATTTACAGTATAAAACATGATCCTGGTTTCAGAGGATCTTGAATTAATATTACTTAATAATATGGTAACACTTCCTTATAGCCAACTTACAAATTACCTTTTACTTTATTGACAATGTACAATTTCTTTGCTAATTTTAATAAGAGGGCTTGAGAGGAAATTGTGTGACATCTATAAAAAATAAAATGATCTATTTTGATAATGAAATAAATTGAACAAAATATTATAGAATCTCACAAATAGCTGACATTTTGCATAAAATGTTTATATATGTACATTTATATATGCATATATATACATATGTATATATTTGACATACATGCACCTATGGCTATCATGCAATTTCGTTTCTTCATAAGTATTTATTCTTATTTTTAATACTTTTTTGTCATTCTAATTTAAAATGTTGTGAGACAAAAGTAACCACTTATCCAAATACATTTGTAAAAATTACTTTGCAATATTAGTTTCACTTATCTCATTGGTAATAAAGGTAAATCTCTCTGTCGTGTATGTCTTAGCATATTTAAGAAGCAGAATGGTAATCCCAGGGAATTTTATCAGTAATTTAAGCACTGTTATATTTCACGTATCAGTATCATTATTTTGCTGAGAGCATTACTCTAACACAATTGAATCGTGAAGAAAATTTCTTTTATGTTTTTCTGACAATAATAGATTCTGAGACAAAAAGCATACAAAAAAGAAAAACTAACTTTTACTTTGTTTTTAGAAGTGATTGTTTTTTGTCTTAAACTTGAACACAAAAGGGATGTGCTTAAGTCAATAATTGTCCTTTTTATTTAGTTTTATTTCCATATTTCACCACTGTCCTTTTAGTCTTCCTATTCTTTTACCACTATCCTTTTATCTTCTTATTCTTTCTTATGAGAACTGAATAAACTGAAAAGCAAATTAAATAAAAGTAAGGAGGATATTTATCTATTCATTTCCTAATGCTCATGTTCCCTTTTTTGTTTAATCGTTTGCCTTTCAAGTTAGACGCTCTCTACGCTTAGTTCTTAAGAATACTAAAAGTTTTGGTTTGTACTCTTATTAGCAGCTTGTAGGCAGTGCAGATGAGTGAAGGCAGATTACCAAATATTTGTCAGTATGTTCTGCCTGGGTGGAATTCCAAGAAGATGAGCAAAGTAGGCTGGAAAGAACACTATTTGATTAATTAAAAAAAATCATTATTTGAAGTTTTCCTTGAAATCAAGAGAGGAAATGAAGCAAACCAGATTAAGTCAAATAGGTTCAGGGCTTCATAAGCTGTCTGAAGAATGGTACAAAATTGCTTTTTTGAAGTTTTATTGTAAGGTTGCAAAGAGCTCCTTAGGCAAGAAACTCTTGAAATCTCCTTTCAGTTTGCAATGAGCTGTTTAAACACAGCCATACTTTTTATAGAAATTAACTTTGTGGAAAAATTTTCTGTTAAATTATCTTTGGCTAATATTTGCAAAACTACCAGCAATTGTTTTCTAATGGCTTTTTGTTGTTTGATTTTTGTTGTTTGATTTATTCTCATTTTTTCACAGTCCCCTACCCATCCCCCAACCCCCAACCCCTAAATATATGTTTTTTTCCCTTTTTATTACTATCACATTTTTTCTTTACCCCTCATTACTCAGCCCTCCATTACACTTCCCTTTGAATATTTTCTATTTCACAACATCCATCATATATTCTAGAGCTTATTAGCATCTTCAGTTTCTCATAACAGAGGACAGATGTGTATTTACACCTCTGTGACCTATTTATTTCACTTATGAGTATGTCCTGAAGGTACACCCATTTGAGTATAAATGACTCAAACGTATCATTCTTTAAGGCAGAGTAATACTCCATTTTATAGTAAAACCCATCTTCCTTATCCAGTCTCCAATTGATGGGCATTTGGGTTGTTTTCAAGATTGAGCTATCACAAACTGAGCTGCTATGAACATGGGTGCACATATGTCACTATATGATTTTTTTTTTTGAGGCAGGGTCTCACTTTGTAATTCAGGCTGGCCCTGAGCTCACTGTGTTGCCCAGGCAAGCCTCAAACTCAGCAATCCTCCTGTCTCTGCCTCCAAGTGCTGGGATGACAGGCGTGAGCCACCACGCCTGGCACTGTGGTATGTGGTATTGATTGTTGGTGGGCGTGAGTCTCAATGCCCAGCATTGTATGTGGTTACTGGGATCCAACTCAGGACCTTGTACTTGCCAGGCAGGTGCCAGAACCACTGAGCTAAATCTCCAGCCCCTTTTTTAATTCTTTTGTGTATATTCTTAGCAGGGCAATAGCAGGGTCAAATGGGACCTCTAATCCTCATTTATATTAGCAATCTCCACCCTGACATCCATAGAGGTTGTACCAATCTACATTCCTACCAATAGTGAAGAAAGGTTCCTGTTTCTCCACAGCCTCACCAGCATTTGTTGCTGGCTAATTTCAAGATACCAGACATTCTCTGTGGAGTGAGATGAAATCTTAGTGTTGTTTTCATTCGCATCTCTCAAATGACCAGCAATGTCAAGGATTTCTTCATATGCTTCTTGGCAGCTTTTAAAGTAAAAAGATATATTTTATAATTGAGACATTCAAATACAAAATATTCACATTCCTATCCATATCCTTCTCTGTATTATTTTATATCTATCCCTATGCAAATATTACTTTTTTCTCCTGGAGCTAATTATGGAATATCATTCTAAAATACACCAATCCCTTTCTCTCCTCCCTCCCTCTCTCTCTCTCTCTCTCTCTCTCTCTCTCTCTCCCCTTCTGCTCCCTTTGTGACCTCCTCCCCAGATCAAGACAGGGTTAGAAGACTATTAGAAGAGTCAAAGACATGATAAGAAAAAATATTCAATCATTACCAAACTTTAAAAATACTGAAATTTCATCTTAGTTTAAAACAAATGGCAATCATTAAGAAATCAAATGAGAAATGCTGCTAAGCTATGGTGAAAAAGAACCCATTGCTGATGGGTGGGAATGTAAGCATTATGGAAACTGGAATGGAGATCCCTCAAAAACCTAAAACAGGAAATTGTAATTGAACCTCCTATTCTCAGTTTAGGTATCTTCCTACAAGACTGAAAGACATCATGTTATTGCAGTATATATGCATACCGATGTTCATAGCAATATAGTGTGTAAGAGCTCAATTTTGAAAGCAGCTTATATGTTCATATGAACAAGCAGATAAATGAACAAAGAAAATGTGTTCATATATGTGATGGAATACTACTTTGCCATGAAGAATGATTTTGAACATTTTATATGTAAATGAATATGCATTTGAATATGTAATGTTAACTGAAATAAATCAAACACACATGCTCAAATGATTTCTCTCATATGAGAAATCCAAAGTACAAATAAATAGAAAAATAAAAAATTAGGTTAAAGGAAATATGGAAACAAATTTCCTTCCAATCGTAAGGAGAACAAAGGAACTAGGAGATAAGGGAAAGGAGAAGGGGGCAAGGATGTAGAAAAGAAAGTGGGTCATGCACATCTATCAAATACCCACAATGAAAGTCATTATATATCAGATATATGTACTTATCTTAAAATAATTAAAATTTACTAAGAATGATAGAATATAAGGTAATTTTTTTTCAGTCAGGAAACAACAGAAAATCACCTGTCCACTTCAAGCAGACTTTGGGAGGACAGAAGTAGAGTATGTAGCTAGAGGCTAGGGCCTTTCATCAAGACACTGAACATCAATATTCAGTAACCTACGTGGAGTTTGGCCAGTCTAGTTAAATAGCATATGATAAGTGAGGGCATCAAATCCAAATCCTTGCTTCTCACACATCTTGTTTGTCTTTCCTCTTGGAGAAACTGGCCATTGGCTTAGAGGCATACTGGATGGAGGTGGAGAGAGGCCTCAGAGGCAGTGTGGTTGGTTCCCACTCCCTGGAGCAGTAGGAAGGTATTTAGTGACTAGTGTTTGTTTTTCATTGATGAGAAAATGTGGAAGTGCTGAACTGGTCAATGGGACAGCGGAGGATCAACATAACCATGGGTTTGAAGACAGAAAATCTAAGAGACAGAAACTTTTCAAAATTTAGCATATGTCTATGACTATACAATTTAACAAGAGGTATCTAATGAGCCCTTCTGAGTTCACAGTTCAAGTAAATTCATTGACTCTTTATAAACTCATTAATAATTCTGTTTTGAGCCTTTCTAGGACTTTATGTCTTTGAAAGAATATTTGCTGAGTATGAAAATAGTCTTACACTAGTTCAGGTTTTCCAGTGATTAATTTTTGCTGTGTTTGTAGCTATGGAGCTGGAGATAGTACCTCTTCACTGACTAAACTTCAGTGTCTTTTCTAATGCAGTGCCTAGTCAAGGTGGCATTCCTGAAGCAGAGCTGCTATGCCTAGCTTGGGTGGAATTTCCTGACAGCATTTTAGCATTACATCTTAGCTTCATTAGGAAATAGCATCATGCCCTATACTAACCACAGAAATTTCTCTGTTCTTAATTCTGAAGTGGCTTCCCTAAGATGGTCATGTAGAATGCTGATGTATTATCACATGAACCCTGCACATGAGTATTAAGGAAATGGGAATATCTAAGGATAGAGTTAACTATGCACAACATTAATAGATTTGGTGACATCATACAGTAAGCCATTTAGTTTCCTGCTAGTACTTGTTATGTAAACATCTTCAGATCACTTCATACATACTTGTATCTACTTGGTACAAGTGCTGCACCATAGTGTACTACTCTTTATTTTATTAATTGAATTCTTTATTGGTATAATTTATATACATCTCACAATCACACATAACATTGGGGAATTTGTACCAATATATGACATGGTCAATTCTTAGTCCATGTCTCTGCCCACCCACACCTCCCCACCCCCTATATACATGTCTTTTATTTTCTTTCAGAATCATATTTATTCCTTCTCCTCATTAAATCCCCACACCTATTCTAATTAGTGATGAAAATGGTTAAAGGTGTGCATTCCTAATTACAAACACTGTTATTCACATAAAAGTCATGAGAGAGAAGCTGACAGCAGAGACTGTTGTAGTCCTCTCATTTTCTTTGTGCCTCATAATGTTGTTCAATAAGCATATGAAGAAAATGTTTCTGACTTTAAAAAAATGTCTTCTTAAAATTCTATATTTCCTTTTTTCCTTACCTCTTTTTTTGAGACAGGGACCTGCTTTGTAGTTCAGGCTGGCTCTGAGCTCACTATGTAGTTCAGGCAAGCCTCAAACTCAGCAATCCTCCTGTCTCTGCCTCCCGAGTGCTGGGATTACAGGCGTGAGCCACCACACCCGGCTCTTTGGTATGTGGTATTGATTGCTAGGGGGCATGAGTCTCCACGCCCAGGATTGTATGTGGTTACCGGGATCGAACTCAGGACCTTGCACTTGCGAGGCAGGCGCTGGAACCACTGAGCTAACCCTCCGGCCCAGCTTCAATGTATTTTTAATGTATTGATTTGCATGCATTTTATCTTGGAATGTATTAAATTAATAAGATTATTTCAATGTAAATGCAAGGAACACTGTAATTGTTATAAAGGCTTCTGTCATACTATATGTAGACAGGGATAGCAACAAACTAAAAATGGCTCACTCAACCAACCCGAAATGAAAAAAGGATTCTTGAATAACTGAGAAGATTGCCTTGAAAACTTGTAGGATGTTGGCCTTAAATGAAACCATCAGAACTCTATTAGATTTATTGGTACTAATTTCTATTACTATACTGACATATTCAAGGCCAGAAGAAGAGTTTTCTTCAACAGAATTTATATATTTGTAGGGGGCTTTAATTAGCTTGTCTTAGTTTTGGGATCAACCTCTCTTGTCTCTGTCAATGGAACTATGGTGCGGGTGCATCTCCCTGTAAACCCTACATCAGACACAGATCATTGGTACAAAGGAGAGAGGGCCACTTTTCATTCATTCATTCATTCATGGAATCAACAATTATTCACTATGTATCTCTTCAGAGAAAGGTGTGGTTCTTGGCACTGAGGACCACACAGAGATGAGAACAAGCAAAGCCTTTGCCCCCCTGAATTCTCACTCGGTTAAGAGCAGAGAGAGAACACAAGTAATACCCAAGTAATGCATGGGTAGCATTAAAGGCAATGAAGAAAACAGAGAACAGACCAATGGGACTTTTATGTCCAGTGAGAGGGCCATGAAGTAGTATTTAAATAGAATTTATAGCAATTTAAACATTAAATTTAGGGAGAAGAAATAATTCTTCACTTGTAATTTCACACAACATAAGTCCAATTGCAAATATATCTCTACTAGGTCTAAACTAAATATTTGATACAAATACATATCAAATGGAAAGACAGAAGCAGAGTACATTCTCTGTGTATGCATGTATCTATCTATGTACCTACAAATATTTCCGTATATATGTGTGAGAGGAAATTTACAATGACATCTTAGCTATTAACAATTGCACAATAAATTACCTTCAGCACTAGTGAATTATTATTTTTTTTTTTCTCTTTGGAGACAGGGTCTCGCTTTGTAGTTCAGGCTGGCCCTGAGCCCACTATGGTGCCCAGGCAAGCCGCCGCGAACTCAGCAATCCTCCTGTCTCTGCCTCCTGAGTGCTGGGATTACAGGCGTGAGCCACCACATCCGGCATTACTAGTGAATTATTTATAATAAATCATCTACGCTGGTTTGGGGGAGGTAAATTTTTACCTCTGTTCTTAATAGGTTTTTGTACAGAACCTAAGAATTAATATAAGATTAACAGAAGAAAGTCATATATGTTTATTTCATTAAAGTTTTACATGATCAGGGCCTTCATATGAAAATGAAGGCTAAAAGATGGAGTTTGTGTTAAACAATAATATATTGAGTTAAAGGAAGAGCAGTAAACTGTGGAAATGTGATGAGCTAAAGGCAGCCTTTAAGTAGGTGAGCTGATGGGAAGATAAGGGTCAATTTTAAAAGGTATGTTTAAACATTGAGATTTCATCTCACTCCACAAAGAATGGCCGCGATCACAAAATCAACCAACAATAAATGCTGGCGTGGATGTGGGGAGAAAGGAACACTTCTACACTGTTGGTGGGATTGCAGACTTGTGCAACCATTGTGGAGATCTGTGTGGAGATTTCTCAGAAAACTAGGATTAGGGGTCCCACTTGACCCTGCTATCCCCCTGCTAGGAATATACCCAAAAGAATTTAAAAACTCACATTGGAAAGACAGATGTACACCCTTGTTCATAGCAGCTCAGTTCGTGATAGCTCAATCTTGGAAACAACCCAAATGTCCATCAACTGGAGAGTGGACAAAGAAGATGTGTTTTTTTTTATAAAATGGAGTATTACTCTGCCATAAAGAATGACAAGATTGATCCATTTATGTGCAAATGGAGACACCTGGAGGATATACTAATAAGTGAAATCAATAGATCACAGGTAGACAATTCCCAGATATTCTCTTTGGCATGAACACCTGTAGAGGCAAATGTGCTCTAGAAGGTAGGACAGCTTTTATAGAGTGGAATATTTCTATAGGAAACTTGGTGTGGGAATGTGATGAGGGAAAGGAATAAATATGATACAGAAAGAAAATAAAAGAGCATGTATAAAGGGGGGAGGAGGTGTGGGTGGGTAGGGATATGGGTAAAAATTAGAATTAACTTGTGTCATATACTGGTACAAATTCCCCAATGTTATATGTGATTTTGAGATATATATAAATTGTACCAATAAAGAATTCAATTAAAATAAAAAAGATGTTTATACAGATTTTGCTTAGCTTCAACTTCCTGTCCTCATAAAATGATGTATTACTTTCTTCTAGTGTAAGAAAAAATATCATTCATGTGGGAATTTTATTTCCTGCTTTTACAAAATACAGTGAAGTGATTTTCTTGCACCCACAATTTTATTTTTTAAGAAAAATAATTAACTTGCTAACAGAGCAGATGTGGGGGCAGTTCGCTGGCTCCCTTGTCTGAGGTAGAGACTAGTACACTTGGCATTAGTGCAGGTATCAGCCCTGTGACTTAGGCTAATATAGTCTTTTGAGCAAGTAAATCTTGAGACTATGTTTGCCTTCATTGAAAGAAGAGGAAAATAAAAGTACAATATATTTATTTGGAGGTATAAACACATATATAATATGAGTTTTAGTGTACCCTTTCAATTAATTAATTAATTATTTTGGTGGTACCAAGGATTGAACTCAGGCCTTGTGCTTCTGAGGTAGGTGTGGTTTTAAATTTTGAAAATATTTCTGGATTGCACTAATGTTCTGGAGAAAGACTACTAAAGTATATACAAATATTTTTACAAAAGTACATAGTTTTCAGGCTGGGGATTTAGCTCAGGTGGTACTGCACATACTTTGGAAGCACCAGGGCCTGAGTTTTATTTCCAATACCACCAAAAAAAAAACAAAACATAGTTTTCTTACATCTTTTTTTTTTCTTTTTGAAATAAGGGAAATTCTGGACATTGAACCTAAGGTTTTTCCCAATGACATATATTCTCACACTATTTTTTTATTTTAAGACAGCATCTTCCTAAATTGATAATTTGTACAGGCTGGGATTGAACCTAAGATCTTCCTGTCTCAGCCTACTAGACTGTTGGGGTTACAAGCCTATACCACCATCCCTGAAACCTTTTGTGTTTGGCATTAAGATCAAATACAGTTTAACAGTTTGCTTATGTCTACCATGTAAAAGTTGTAAACAATGAAAAAGGTATCTGATAATGACTGAACAAATAAATAAATTTAGCCACTATTGTCTATTCACAGGAAGGCATCCCAACCTTTTGTAAGAGTAATATTTGAGGAATTCTATTCTTTTTGTTGTGGTCATTATAAAAATTAAATTCAGGGGTGCTCTTCCACCAAATCTCATTCCAATCCTTTTTTTTTTTTTTCTCAAGATTGAGTCTTGGTAAACTGCACAGGTTCTGACTTCAGCCCCTTGAATGTTTCTGACCTTTATTTCTTATCTTAAAAGTCCTAGTTGAGCAGATTTTAGCTCAAAAAATAGAAGGAAAAGCCACAGAATACCACAATGGCAGAATTGAATAACTTCAGGAAGTGTGACAGTATCTTGCTTCTGTGGTTACTATTTCCATGACTCTTTATATTGGAGTGGAGCTCATTTTTGGTATTCTGGTATGACTGTTAATTGATATTTGTTGAACATTTACTATGTGACCCTCAGTAATTTATATATTAAAATATAAGATCTTTATAAAATTTAAGAGATGAGGAAATCGGGATGCCCAGAATTTCCCAAGCTTAAACAGTTCAGAGAGGTCAGTGCAAACCTGTATAGTGAGCTCCAGGGTTAGTGCTCTGACCTATTATGTAGACTTTCTCACTGGTCGAATTTCTCAGGCCACTATAAAAATATCACACAAAATATGGACTTTTTCATAAAAAGTCTAATTTCTTTTTGTGGTGACCTACAAACCAAAAATAAAAGAACTGAGTACATAAAAACTTTTTGAAAACTATATGCTTCTTACCTTGACTAATGATTTTAAAACTGCATAAAATTTTAATGTACTAAAAATGTTATTAAATGTTATATAGTCTCCAAAACCATATTTAATACCCTTACCTGGATTCCATGGGAGACTTTTACTTTTCCTCAGAAAAGCAAAAACATAGAACCTAACAGTTTTGCATTGATTTCCATATTATTTCAAGGAGATTTCTGAAAAACATTGCTTATTGCTTATACACTTAGCAGTAAGGTTACCAAGGTGGTCAGGAAGGTAGTTGAATAAATTAGCCAAGCAATACCTTTGACTGGTCTTCTCTCCTGGATTTATGTGCTATGGTACTTTTGTGGCTTTCTGAGCAGTTTCCTTACATTACATTGAGAAATACTGGAAATGAGCTTTGTTATCAGGGCAATGAAGAATAATAATGAGACAAAATATGAGAACAGTACAATAAATATGATTTCTTGTTCTGTACAGTGACTCACTTTCTCAAGGGAAAATAAACTGAGCAAAATAAGCATTTGTTCTTGATTAAGAAGAGCTTGAAGGGTTACCTATGCCGATCTGTTGTTCACAGCAGGATAATGGTAATTATTCAATGACGGCTGATGTTACAGCAATTCATCCTAGAGTTATTCAGAAATGAAACTGTGACATTTCTGGGAAGCTTCTACACCCACTCCCATTCTGCGAATGGAACAGCATATGGTCTCATGGTAACTGCCAGCGAAATACAAGTGGGGACTTTCTCAGGATGATCATCTTGTTTACTTTTTAAGCTTTCAAAATAATTTTTCAGGTATATAAAAGACATTTTGGCCACGTGAGTTTATCTGAAAATATGCTGCATTTTAAGGTTTATAAAATGGTCTTTCATTTTCTTTCTTGTCCTACTATATAGTTTATGGAATACTGATTTAGGATTCAAAGCATTCCTGTTATTTCTATTCACCAATGATGTCTATAACTTTTGTACCTGTTTGTATGAGAAAATATTGCTTTAGTTTCAATAAACATTGAAGAATATTTCATTTTTTCAATGATGACAGTTAAATAGAAAATGTCTTTTAAAAGTTTGAAAGGCAATGGAGTTCAGTAGTTAATACTTGAGTTCTGTAGTCTAACAGAACCAGATATAAATCCTGTATCTTTACATGTTACTTGCAAAATGTACATTTCCCTACATGGAAAATGAACTAAGAATCTCACCTGCCTTTACTGTAAAACAGGTAACAACAATGTTGATTTGAAGGACTTCCTGAAAATCTGACAAGCACCTGTACTGCAGGAGAATTTTGTGTCCTGGTCACACAATTAATACACAAAACATGATGGTTACTTTTTCTTTTTTTCTGTCATATTTCTTAATTCTTGTACGTGGAATTCCAAAGATCAAACTAATGAAGTAAATGCTACATTAAGTATCATGAACAATAGTAATTTTGTATCATCCTCTAAACTTGTGGTATAGATGCTATTCCATTTCTACAAACTTGTTTACATTATCAAACATAATAAACAGATCATGGAAGTACAAGACTTCAATTTAATGTACTCCTTGAGAAGCTTATGTCCCAAACTTACTATTTGTTACTCAATAACTTGTGTAAAAAACATATTAAAAGCATGTACTAAATTCTAATTAACTTTTCCAATACTTTCTTACTTAGAAATTGGTTATAACTAAATTGAGATCATTATCTTGGCAAGTGTATTAAACTAATTTAAACTTATTACTTGTGTAAACTTAATTATGGTATCACATTTTGTGTTATCCAATATTTTACTCACTGTAGTATCTATTTGTGGCAGTAGATCTTTCATTATCAATTGTCCAGTTGATGATGGAAATTTACTATAAAAGTCTTTTAAAATTTAACATTAATTTATTTCTAAAATTTATTTTTTTTCAGTTTGCCCTGTAAGATGCTTACCATTGTCTACAAACACCCAGTTTTTCTAATTTTAGTATAATGAGTATGGTTGTTTTCATAACAATGATCAGAACAATATTTTAAACTTTTTGTTAGCAGAAGGGACATAATCCCCAGTCAAAAAAGACAAAAGCTTGAGTCTCAGTGGGAAGAAAGTATCTCCACATAATACATGGTCCTGCATGAGGTTTCAAAGCGTAGATTTTCAGGTACTTCACAACAAATATTGAATACTGAGAAAAGTAAGCATTTTGTTCTAAGGATATTTTATCTCAGTGCTTTAAGAATTTTTTCTAGGGCCAGAGATTTAGCTCCATGGTTCTGGCACTTGCCTAGCAAGTGCAAGGTCCTTGGTTTGATCCCCAGTAACCACATACATCAATACAGTAAGCAATCGGCACCACACGCCACAGTGCTGGATGTGGTGGCTCACGCCTGTCATCCCAGCATTTGGGAGCCAGAGGCAGGAGGATTGCTGAGTTCCAGGCATGCTTGGGCTACCTAGTGAGCTCAGGGCCAGCTGGAACTACAAAGCGAGACATTGTCTCAAGAAAAAAAAATTTTTTTCTAAATAAATGTTACTTTGTTAACATGGGAATGCAAGTTCTTTTCACCTGTGAGACATGCACATTTTAATCAGTAAATCAGCATAATTTTTGCAGAATTCTACATGTATAATGAAAGAGTCACAGACAGTGGGAAAAAGTCTAGTTTTCTAAATAGCTAGTCTTGTGGCATGTTCTATTATCTACTCTAAAGTGTAAAAAAATTAACATATTGCTATGTTTATATTTGTCATCTATTATTCCTGAAAGCAGAGCAAACTATGACTAAACATGATAACTATCTTATTTGCATGTGATTGTTCAATTTTCCCAGCAGTCTGTGGAAACTGCATCATGGAATCATTGACCCAGTAGCTTCCTGAGGACAAAAGAAACCATTTCCAAAATGGTTCATTCGCATTTGTAACAGATTGGTGGCAGTTGAAGTAGTCAAGGCCCCAGCCAAAATCTAAAGAGTAGAAAAATAGTTCCCAAATTTGAAGCCATTCTTAACAGAAGATTTTTTTTTCATAAAGGCAGAGAAATATGGGTGTCAAACTCATGTTTATTGTTTAGAATATTCTATTGATTATTTATTTTAATTTTATGAGTTTTATTATGTTAAACAGCGAGTGCCTAATAGAAAAAAGTCACAAAAGTATTGTATTTTAATATTATTTTTTATGGTAAAAGCATCAACATTTTCAACATTGACTTTTTTGTTGTACAAAGTCTAAAAAGAACGACAACAAAAATAAATTCCTATATGAACTAGAATGCAAATACCAAAATCACTGTACAAAAAGAGATCTTTAGTTCAACTGCTACACCTAAGGCAGGCTTCACTCACTCCTGCAGCATGTTCCATGCACACATACCACTTACACTGATAGCACATGTAGTTTGCTTTCCTTGCCTTTTTGTAAGATACATTTGACATGAGTGGTCTTGCTCTTTTCTCAGGAAGTTTTTATTTATTCTTCAATGTGTAGTTTATAAGAACATAAATTATCAACAAAATAAGTAGTAAACTGTAATAAGTATAGTCCATTTAGAATACTCATTAACATTTTCACATCTCTTATATTCTTGGTTACAAAACCTAAAAGATAACATCAGAAATCAAAACCTATATGAACTACAATGAAAATACCAGTAAAACTATAAAAAAATAGTCTTTGCTTCAGTTGTCACTCCTAAGGCAATCTTTATACATCAGAACTGCAGATTCCATATAAAAGTATCACTTAATGTATATTTTATTTTCCTGCCCTCTCTTGTAGGGCATAGGTTATATTTTTTTGTTTTCCTGTTGTCATAGAAATACAGTAGGAATAGATGTAATTCCTGCTAGATATCCGAAAGGTGAGTTTGTGTTTTCTAAAATCAAAGAATGGTTTCTAGGAACAATAGAGGTTAAGAGTAGGAAAAATTTATTGAGAGAAAGTCAGCTTGTTCTAAGAGAGAAAGAAGGGGGAGTAGAAAGGGAGTTGTTACCCACCCCATTTCTCAAGGGGTTTTTATAGACTAAATGAGACAAAACTCTCCTTAACTAGTAAGACTGCAGATACTGCCGCTTAGCTGATACAAGTCTGATGAGAAGTCACAAGAGAGACAAAAGTTTGATCAACCAATAAGATTATGACAAGTATAATCACTTAGGTAATATTGATTAAATGGGAATCCAATGGAAAAGCAAGTCAAACACAAAGTAGCAAACACACAAGGATTTTCAACCAGTGATATTTTGTTGAAAGGGGTGGGTAAGATCTTGGTCCCCACCTTGGTCCCCAGGTGATTGACACCTACTGAGAATATCAATCATGGCTACTCATCCTTAGTGAACCATGCAGATATGGCAGTTTTTCTTTTACAGTGCTGTCCTGGTGAATGTTTCTAGCTTTTCCTCCCTGTTGGCTCCCTGAGCGCTGGCCCTGTCTAACTTCCTACAAAATATCTATTTACCTTACCTGTCCACAATACTATGGCAGCCATGAAATGCCGCAAGCTGTTCATCAATAGTTATGTATCCAAATGGAGTTTAAATTGCTTGGCTATTTCTCACAAATGTGTCTAACAATGACCAGATAGCAGCTGGATTTTCAGTTATTTTTCTTTCTTGGTGGGTGGTTTTTCCATCAAATCTCAGGCAATTGAAGGAAACCAAATGTTCTCAGTGTCATTGTTATTTTACAAACCTCAACCCCACACCCATTGTTTGTCCATAAATTGTTTACATTCCTGGAATTACCATGGGAAAGCCCTGCTAGGACAGTAGATTCATGAATGCTTTCAATTCAGCTATTGGGGTGTCATATTAAATACATTTCTGAGTATGGTTATTGGTGCATACTGAATTTTTTACTTGTATTTCAGCCTTTGTACATTTCACAACGTCTTGTAGCAATTCATCTATTACAATTTCCAAAACTGAATAGCAGGGCTGTCATTCTTCCAATAAGTTTCACACCTGCTGAGGTCCTCAGTGTATTTTCAGACATATTCAGTTTTAATCATTCCATTTGGTCATATGACCATCTTGCAACATTTTGACTAAGATATGCACTTACACTGCTGTTTTGTTCACCTGAATCAAGCAGGTGTTCATTCTTTATGTCTGTGTCAGTCAGTCTTCTGTAATTTCACTGTCACAGGACACTGGACAATATCAAAATTGTCATCATCATCATCATCATCATCATCATCATTGTTATCTTCTTACACCCATACGACTCTTCTGTTATGAGAACATGTATTTTACCTTAATGGATCATCTTCATATCTACTCATGACTAGTCTAATAATTCACTGTTGACCTCCTCCAAAACTTGCAAATCTTGTTTCAAATTCACCATTATAGAGAATTGAGGTACTTCCCCCAGAAAAATTAATAGAAAACATTTTCTAGAGTGGTGTGGGAGAATTATATCCTGTTTAATGCTCAGACAAACATACCCAAAACCTGTTAGGCAAGCATGATATGTGTAAAAATCTTGGCCTGACACTTTTGCACAGGTACATACACTTTGCCATTCATCAAATGGTTACACACAAAGATTCCTCCCTATATACCTCAGGGTTATGTGCTGTAATGCACAGCTGGCCACTATTACACTAAAGTAAAAGTTTACAGTAGGATATATTTATGGAACCTAGTGTTATAGTCCAGTATAATCACAGTCCAGTGCTTGCTGTCCAGAAAATATTCACATCCCTCCCACTGTAGCAAGATTCCCCAAATTTTCCTAACTTCATACACTATGGAATTGAAATCAAGCAGCACAAGATCTAATTCACATATAGATGACATGTCTTGAGTCCTGAAGTTCCTCTAGATCTGATTATCTGTGAATTTATGGGAAAAGTTCCTTCCTCCATATTTGCCTATTTAAACTTTCCAAATCAAAAACAAGAAAAGAAGGTGGCATACTTTGGTACATAATCTACAAGTTTGAAACTCAGGTGTTTGTTATTCTTTCCCTAATTAGGGTATTGTCTTTATCCCTAGAAGTGTTCTCTTGATTCTGTTTTTTTTTTTTTTTTTTT
>PVIC010035009.1:0-19278 GCA_004025085.1 Thryonomys swinderianus | reverse complement strand
CTGGCCCTGAGCTCACTATGGTGCCCAGGCAAGCCGCCGCGAACTCAGCAATCCTCCCGTCTCTGCCTCCCGAGTGCTGGGATTACAGGCGTGAGCCACCACGCCCAGCATTATATGTGGTAACCGGGGATCGAACTCAGGTCCTTACGCTTGCGAGGCAGGCGCCGGAACCACTGAGCTAACCCTCCGGCCCTGTTCTTAATTCTTATATAAGCATTAACCTTTGCATTTCATTATTCACATTGCCCATTTACATCATAATCTCATTCATCACAAATTATTTGTGGTGGATTTTCTGAAAGATCTTTTATTTTTGTAATAACTACAAAACCTTGAAAACCATTTGCTTTATTACCATTGTTTTCCACTCATCTGTAATAAGCATCTAACCTTTGCTACTTGTATTTTATTTATCTAGTTATTTAGCCCCTGTTTATTTCTCTGCTGACTTGACATATATATTTGATTTTATTTTAATGGCATGTTAATTCTCATGCATACCTTAATCAGCAAAGTTCATCAATAATAAATATTTCTATGTGCATCTCTAAACATAATATGGCAGAGCATTAGCACTGCTTTCCTATCATCTTCCATATATATATATATATACATATTTTATATGTATGCTTAGTAATTGACATATCTTATTTTGTGTTTGTCTCAAATTTGCCAATACTTTTGCTGCTGCAGCTGTATTTTGTACAGTGATCATGTGGATTTGACAATGTTGTTTTACCAGTTTCTGTGATCAGGTTTGTTTTTACCTTTCCCTTTGTTTCTATGGTCAAGTTCCTTCTTGCTTTTCCTTAAATATGTGCAGCAAATACTGTCCAATTCACATGATTGAAAATGCTTTTATTTTGCCCTCACTATTGTATAATAGCCAACTTGAGCATATAATTATGTAGCGACAGGTATTTTTTATAACACTTAAAACATTATTCCCTAGTCTTCTGAAATTTCTTGCTACGAATAAGTGTGCTGTCAAATTATTGTTTCTTTGTAATTTTGTCGGATACCTTTTAATTTTCGCTTTGTCTTTGAAGCTCTGAGGGTTTGCTCTATTCTGCCTGTGTATAGACTTCCTTTCATTTATATTTTTCACCCGGTGCATTAATAAGAACTGACAAATTATTTATTTCTCTAATTGTTCTGTATTGCTTGTGAAAATTGTCTTTTTCCTGGTGTTAGGTATGTGAAATTTCAACGTGTGTGTGTGTGTGTGTGTGTGTGTGTGTGTGTGTGTGTGTGTTTGAGACAGGGCCTCGCTTTATAGTTCAGGCTGGCCCTCAGCTCGCTATGGAGCCCAGGCAAGCCTCAAACTCAGCAATCCTCCTGCCTCTGCCTCCCGAGTGCTGGGATTACAGGCGTGAGCCACCACACCCGGCACTGTGGTATGTGGTGCTGATTGCTGGTGGGCGTGAGTCTCCACGCCTAGCATTGTATGTGGTTACCAGGATTGAACTCAGGACCTTGCACTTGCGAGGCAGGCACCGGAACCACTGAGCTAAATCTCCGGCCCCCATCCTATATTCTGAGACTTGACTTTGCTTTAAAATTATCTGTATTATTTTCTCCATCTTCCTGACACTAAGTAATTTAATGTAATGTCTATTACATTTCTCAGATTCTTATTGCAGCCACTTACATCATAATTTATTGTTCAATAGTAAGCCTTATCTTCATGTACACATTTATTTATATATGTACATATTTATATTTTTCCAAAGATAGTATTTTTCTATTTTCAAGATTCTATGTATTTTGTAAATCCATTCTTTTTATGCTCATCTGCTCTTTGTAAGGAATCGTTTCATCCTGTAAGTAGTTTAAACATATGTAGTCTGAGAAGTGTCAGTGAGTACTAAGCTTGAAATGATTTAAATTTTCCAGTAATTTAACCAACCATGTCAAATTCCTCATTCTGTTAGTAGTTGGGTTCTTAAATATTTCAGTCTGATCCCATAACTTTGTATTCACTCTTGGTTCTTGAAATTCATCCAACTTAAATTTCAATTTCATACTTTATTCAAATTTCCTACCAATTTACTTTAATCTTGGGGCTTTAGCAATTTTGATGAGGTAAAAGTAAAAAATGTGGTTTGACAGTCCCTTCTTCTCACTCACATTCTGAATACTAATCTTCTGGTGTTGGGTAAAGAAGGAGAAAGGAGACACGTTCCCCTGTATAAATTGACTTATTTGAATGGGCCATAGTTGCTCTTTCGTTAACATCCCGTACTTCTGTGATTGTTAGTTTGTTGTCTTTTCCCTGTGTTATCATCATTGGCCTTCTTTGTTTTCTACAGACTCACAGGGATCCTTTGGGAGGTTCAGTAGCCTAATTCATGTGCTCTTGGAACCCCCAAAATGCTCTTGTAGACATTCAAGGTACTTTGTACGATTTAACAAGTATTCCAGGCTCACTCTCTCGAGCTAGAAAAACCCTCTGCAGCACTACCTTGAAGGCTGTGTCTTTTGACCTGTGCTTCAGTGATCCCTAGGAGTTTTGTTGACCCCCTGCTCATCAGCTCACAACCTATGGGCGCTTTCATTCCTTTTGGGGTTTGACAAACTTGGACAAACTATCTTGCTTCTCTTTGGCCTTATGAACAACTCAGTTTGTACGAACTACCACTTCTTAAAAATACCCACCTCCCAGAAGTGCGATTTTCTGTTAGATAGCCTTTCTCTCAGATCCTGTGAAAGAGAAGCTTCCATAGAAGAGCTAGGTGTGTGACAGAGTAGTTGCCTAGCATGAGCGAGGCAAGGTTTGATCCTCAACACTGGAAGATGGAAGTATGAAAGAAAAGAACACACGGATACTGGCCCCTCCAGATCCCCATTAAAAGATGAGGCAGAAGAATCATTTAATTTTCCAAACTCTTACCTTTTCACATTCCTCAAATGCCCTCTCCATGAGCCTTCTTTATTTAAGAATTGGACTTGAGATAATGAGTTATAAATCTGCTCCCAAACAAGAATATACACAGTTTAGCCTGTTAATTTCTCAAGTAAGAAAAAAAAAATAAGCCTATTGGTAGTATATCTGATAAGATATGGATTGTACTAAGTGTGTAAACTTATGATTTATTCTAGTGAATAAATAGTGAATTTCCTTGTGTTCATTCATTTTTTGTTTGGGAGTTAACTTATAGTAGAAATTATTTTACTAGAAATTACTTTGATTCCTCCCTGTTGGAGAGTCTGTATGAGTGTTTGTATTTACCCCTGGTAGGGTCCTAAAGGTGTTATGCTTTGTCCTCATATGTAATATAAGCTTGAGTTTCCATATCTAATGAAAGGATCTGTACTTTTCAAGCAAGAATCCAAAGCATTTTCAGCTTCCTTGCTGATTTGCTTCAGGGAGTGAGACTTTTCATCTTGTATCCAGGGTAAATGGAACCCAGTTTTCTGTCTCTGTGGCATGCATGAAACTAATTTCTCATTTCCTACCACAGTTTATATTACATACCCCAGCTTGTGTGTCATGTGCTCCTCTGTTGTGCCGGTATGTTGTTAAGCTCAGTCTCCCACTATTTTTATTCTCTTCTTTTTTTTCTGACACTTGAGATTTTCTCATGCATGTTTTATAGATCAGCTTTAAATTTAAAATGAGTCCTTCCTATTTAACCTCACATTTCACCATGTCTGAAATACAGGGTGTGGTGTTACCCCCTCAGCTTCATCTCCTGTTTGGAATGGACATTTCCTTTTCCATTTGTCCTGTCCTTCAAAGCCACTTTGAATTTTGTGACTTCTAAATAATTTCGAGTTCCGAATTGTTCAGCTGAGCAGTTATTTTAAGGGGCTTTCAGCTCCAATTTAGGCTTGAGAACTCTATTTTATTTTGCAAAGGTGACCTGGGAAGCTGGTACTGTCAGCCTCTCCAGCTGTGTCCTTCAGATGCGTGGAGAACAAAAGAGGCCATCTATCCTGATGGTTAAATCAGCAAGGTAGTTCATTATCGCACACGGCACCAAAGTTAATAAGACACATTACCAATTGCATCCCCTTATCTCTGGAGCTCTAAAGTACCCTTGAGTATTTAAGGAGATATTTATATTTTCCCACTGGGATCTTTGCCCAGAAGGAAGACAGCCTGTAGTCCAGCAGGAGCTGGAAATGACCCAGATTTAAGATTTCTATCACCTTTTACAACAAAACACTTAATTAATTTTTGTGTGTGTGTGAGAAACTGTACAAAAAATACCGATCAGACGTGGACACTTGGTAGGCTGGCAAGGAAGGCTAGGATAACACATTTCATTTGATAGAAATAGAAAATCCTCTCCCATTTTTTAGTGGCTATGAACAGAGGAAGAAAGTGGAAAAACTGGAAGATTTTTAGTTTCTGCTGAAATAGTGTTTCATCTCTAGGCTTTAATTTAGGTGGTACTAGAAAGGTGGTAGCATGAGGTAATGATTATACTACTATATGATACTGACAGTGCTACCACCAGTAGAAAATGACTTTTAATATCTTCATACTCTATTTGATCTCAGTTCCTTTTTCTCAGCAATATCATCATATTCTAGGAGCTTATTTTTACCCTACCTTTTTCCCCTTTTTATTTTTATTACTACACATTTGCACTACATAATGTGTATAATCCTTGTGTAGAGTTCCTACATGTAGCATAACATCTCAGTTCCTTTTCTATCATCTCCCTCTCCATTTCCTCCCTCTCTCTCCATCTCTTGGTCCCCTTCCAAATTACAAAAGATCTGTCTCCCCACTTCCTATTATCTTTTATTTTGTTCTCTGTTTAGATTTTGGGTCTCTCGTATAAGAGAAACTATGTCACATTTAAGCCCACGTGTCTGATTTATTTCACTTAATATGATGGTACCTCGGTGCATCTATTTATCTACAAATGACACAAGTTTATCCTTCATTATGACAAAATATTGTTCTATTGTATTTACATATGGATATGTGTGTATGTGCACGTGTGTGTGTAGGCTGCTTCCATGATTTAGTTATTATGACTTGTGCTGTTATAAACAGAAATATATAATGTTTAAACTTTAATGCAATAGAATCTTCTAGTCTATTTTCTTTTTTTCTGTGTCATTAGTATATGTTTACCATGCACAATAAATAACTTCATTATCATCTTGATAACTTTTACTTGCCTTTTTTTTCTTCTCTCTCCATCTTGCCCTATCTGAATATTCCTTTCCCTTCTCTAGATCTCTCTCTCTCTATTTTTCTATGATAGAGTTTTTTTTAAACTTAAAGAACATATATAGAATATCCTTCCATATCCCTATGTCAGAAAGACCTTTTACTTTTGTTTTAGCAATCTTTTTTCTTATATTAGTTTCTGTGTATGTACGTGGATCCATTTTGCAATGTATATCAAAAATATTTAGAAATAATCAGACCCTTCAAATACTAGGTCTATTTGTGTCATACCTTAGGGAAATCATAAATTTAAAACGCAGTACACATTTTAATGTTGTTCACTGCAAACTTAAGGTTGAAAAGAACATTTAAAATAAACTGTCCAATAAATGAGGTGAAATGAAATCTTAGATTTTCATTAAAATATCCTCCAAGTAATTGAAAAATGATACAATATAATGTTTAATCAAAAGGAGCTGTGTTAAGTCCATATTTTAATTTTAAATATAAAATTATATATGATGAAGTTTAGATGTAACAAAAGTGGTAATAGCTGATGAGTAAAGAAGTTAAGTTTCTATATGCATTTTTGCATGTGTTTTTGTTTCTCTCCCAGACTGTAATGTTGGTGAATATTTTTATTTTAAATAGGAAATAGCTGAATCTTGAATTTATTCATGCAATAAAATGTTTCCTTAATGACTTATAATTACAGAGGTATTAGATTTTCAGTATAATTAGTTGCATTTTAAATTAGCTCCTGCAACAGCAAGGTGAAAAATATAAAATGAAATGTTATATTTTCAGGCATATTAAAAATAGGATGCCAAAACCTCACATTCAGTTTTCTATGAAAATATTTAATATGAGCTCTGTGTTTCTTTCTTAGGAAGTTTGGGCGTGTTGGCATGAGCTGTTGTCGTACTTGGAGAAGGCAAACAAATGGCTAAATGAGGTAGAATTAAAACTTAAAACCACTGAACATATTCCTGGTGGAGCTGAGGAAATATCCGAGGTGCTAGAAGTAAGTTGTGGATTAATCTGAGTGATGTTCATTTCAATGCAGTATTTAAAGAGGGCAGGAGAAGAAAAAGATGGAGGTAGGGGATCAAAGAAAAAACAAGCAGAAAGCTTATTTCCTCTGCATTACTCAGCATAGACCCTTTGAGGACTGCCTTTGTTCCTTCTGAGATCCCTCCAGGTCTCAAATTTTAAGGAGTATAAATAACCTCCCGTAGAGGATGCTTGTCTTGTCTTTCAGCACTGAGTTCTATGTAGCCCTTTTGCCTAACTCTCTAAAGCAGCATAAAACCGTGACAGGAGTAAATATTATTTCTAGTTTAAAAGCTATGTTTACAAAATTGGAATATGTTTGGAAATTATTTAAATGCTTTTATACCTTATATAATACTTCAAGGTACTAAATGAACATACTTTGATATTAGAAAATTGTATATTTTATAGTAAATATGTATAGCATATCCGTACTTATAGTATATATACTGATGGTGTGTGTGTGTGTGTGTGTGTGTGTGTATATAAACATACACATATGTGTATGTTTAAAGCTGTATATATTTAAAATGTTTATCAAATTTTAGAACATTTTCAAATTTCATTTCTGAGATTTCTGTAAGCTTTAAAAGAGTTCACATGTATATCTGAGTGATGGAACTTCAGACATTTATTAAGTGTTCATGCTCTGTGCATTTGTACTTTAGATTCATAAGAAATACGCTCAGTATATGTAGTGTACATAGCATTATGTGAAAATGTAACTCATAAATCTTCAAAGTAAGAATAGGTTATTCAAAATGGGAAAAAAGTCTAAATGTTTTTTAGATAGAATAGAATTTGAAGCACATATACTAAAACAGATCATTTTATCCATGTTTCTTATTTTCTCAAGAATTAATAAACTTCCTGGGGGTGGTGGATCACACCTGAAATCCCAGCACTGGGGAGGCAGAGGCAGGAGGATTGCTGAGTTTGAGGCTTGCCTGGGCTACATAGTGAGCTCAGGGCCAGCCTAAAGCGAGACCCTGTCTCAAAAACAACAACAAAACAATGAGGGAGATTTTCAAGTGCACTGTAACTTGTCCCTGTCCTATTGGAGATGTGCACAGATCGAACATTACTTGTGAACTGATAGTGTGATATATCTTCCAGCAAAGGTGAAGCAGAATTTGTAGCACCATGCTAACCATATAGGGGTTGGAGCAGAGATTATGAGAGTATAATTACCCAATGAAATGATCATATTGTACATGAACTACAAGGTGAAGTTCTTGAAACAGTATTTGTTGTGATGCCCTGAAAAGTTAGGGCATGCTCTAAATGGAATAAATAGAAAGCGGAAGACACTAAAGCAGAGTGTTTCAGAACAGGAAAAAGAAAAGACTAACCATTTCTATTTATTGTTTTTTTTTATTATTTAAAGTGTAGTGGGAAAAAATCAAGATATACCACAGACATGTACAAATTCCATTCCATATGATGAATGTTATGTACACCTAACATGTACCAATAAAATTAATTTTTAAAAATGAAGTAACTCTTCAGCAGTACTGCTCTGATCATCTAGGAAGACATTTTTGATTAGCAAAAGGCAAGATAGAAATGATACAAAGGCTACATGATTTCATGTTTCCTTTGAACTTTACGTTTCAGTAACTGGTTTATTAATTTGGCTTTGTTGCATCTAGTTCACAGTTTTTAAATAATTTGTAGCCTATGTACTTCATTATGACATTATTAAAAATCTTCATAGTCAAGTTGTATTGGAAGTAATGCAATATGTAAGTTATAAGGAAAATTAATAATACACTGAAATTTGATGGCTATTTGAGAAGCGATATTCATATTTTTTTTTGAGACAGGGTCTCGCTTTGTAGTTCAGGCTGGCCCTGAGCTCACTGTGGAGCCCAGGCAAGCCTTGAACTCAGCAGTCCTCCTGTCTCTGCCTCCCGAGTGCTGGGATGACAGGCGTGAGCCACCATGCCCAGCGATATTCATATTTTTGTACAAGATAATTTAGGTGGCCTATATTTTCATCTACTCAAAGTTTAATAGGAAAACATGTTGAGTCTTCTCATATTTTGAAAATATAATAGATATTGTAAAAACTTATAAGTATGTACTGGAACATTTCCATTTTTTAAACACGAGTAAAATAGCAGAGTATTGACTAGATTGGTTGAAACATAATGATGCCAACTCTGTATCTTTTTTTTTTTTTTTTTTTGAGACAGGGTCTCGCTTTGTAGTTCAGGCTGGCCCTGAGCTCACTATGTAACCCAGGCAAGCCTCAAACTCAGCAATCTGCCTGTCTCTGCCTCCCGAGTGCTGGGATTACAGGCGTGAGCCACAATGCCCGGCTCTGTATCTTATTTTAGGCATATTTATAGCCCAAAAAGAGGAAACTGAGCCACTTGTTTCCATCATACCTAAGCTTGACCCTGAGATTCTTTTTCCATCGATAACCTAGTCAGGCAATTTTGTCAATAAGATGAAAAATTTTCTTCCTGTATAAAATCAAGAGCAGAGGAAAGGTACCCCACGATAGTGACTTTTGAATCATTGTAGGAAGCAGCCAAGTCCCCTTTCCCTTCTCCCTTCCTGAGCGTGAAAGACTGTGACCCATTTTTATTGCCTCCTGATCCAAAGATAGTTTTTTTACCTCCAGGCCCTGTGTATAAAAATACATGGAGAGCAAGGGATTTCTTCTTGAGAGACTGTTCTTTTTTTTTTTTTTTTTTGGAAATAACCCTGCTTATGAGCTCCTACTTATGTATGTTTTCAGAATGTATAGCACTAGCTGTAAGAGAAGTTGAGAAATTATTTTTCCTTTCCAGGTTTTAGAGTAAATCACTAAGAATGTGGCTATGAACCATTTTACATGCTCATTCCACAGTGTTGTCATCAGCCCATGAAGAGTCACAGATCAATATCATATTTTTTAAATGACAGAGCTATTTTATGTTTTATTATCCCAGTTGAATTTTATTTTAAATAGTTGATAGGTTAATTATATGCAAATCAGAAGATTTGAATATTTGGGGCTTAATTCAATGTATTGAGAAACATTAATTTTTGCAAATGTGTTTCAGTCTCTTGAAAATTTGATGCAGCATTCAGAGGATAACCCGAATCAGATTCGCATTTTGGCACAGACCCTAACAGATGGTGGAGTCATGGATGAGCTGATCAATGAGGAACTCGAGACATTTAATTCTCGTTGGAGGGAACTACATGAAGAGGTATGAAGATAAGTGAAAAATCTCCTTTATTTGCATAAATGCAGAACAGATAAAGGGCTCTCAGAGAAAATGAAGAATAGTTTCAGTTTAGCTCAGCTTCCAAGTTTTAGAGCACTTGTGGACACGGGCTAAATTCTTTGCATTTGTATGTATAATTTATCTAATGCAACATTGAAAAATAGGATTTTTAACGGGAAACTGAGGCAAGCCAAGAACTAATACCATGCACAGATTTGTAAAGTAATAAATAATCTAGTATCCAGAGTCAGGTCTTATCTGAACATAGATTTGATTTCCTGACTCAAGAATGATCAGTACATATGGATGGCCATCTCCCTACTCCATTTCCCTTCTCTCAATGTTTTGCTCCCTAACTTTGGCTCTGATCTTACGTTAAAAATTCATTTCATTCCACTCAAACCCTCAGTATCATTTATTTGCTCCGAGTAATACAAACTTTACTATATAATAGAGAACATTGATTATTTCAGAATTTACATCTAAATTTAATCAAATTGAAACTAAACTGTCATTTCTCTTAGTGTTTTACTATTCTCCTCAATCAATAATAGATTATCAGGAAAAAAGGAAATACTTCATAATAATGTCTGGTTTCATATCCATGTACTTCATGTAACATATGGTTCAATAGTCTGGATAATAAGTAGAAAAACTCTTATCCTTTGTAATTTATAGGCTTTAATGACGCAAAAACTGATTTCTTTCCGGATGTGTGTAAGATATAACCAATAGTACAATATAAAGTGAAGGAGTAAAAAATAGAGACTACATAGGTGGTCTGTACAGAGGCAGAGAGGAAACCTTTTGATATTTAAATGGAAACTAAATTTTGCATGCTTATAAATTGGGAAGAACTTCCATTGTAGCAGAATCATCTCTCCTTTCTGGAAGAGAAGTACTGAAGTGCGTGTGGGCAGATCTTTGCCAGCGTGTCAATGGCATAGATCTGTCAGTGGCATAGAACTGACCACTTTGCAATGACAGCAAACCTTTTAGGGCTTTCAATGATAATAAACAGCCAACTGCAACCCACATTTGAAAATCTGAAGTCTGACATGTTTTAAGTCCATTTAAAAAAATCTTTGTTTTATTTGATAATGTTCGTTAATCCCACACTTGACTTCACATGATGTGTACAGTCAAAATGAAGGCACACTACAATTACCTTTCAGATCTGTGACCAGAGTATACCCCAAATGGAAATAGCATGTTTAGATTGGACTCTCATTTCCAAGATATTTCATTGCTTATATGCAACTATCCCCAAATCAGAAAAAAAATTCAAAGCCTGAACTCTTTTGGTCTTACGTATTTCAGATAAGTGAGACTCAACCTATAGTAACTCATCTCAACTATAAACCTTGATTGGATACTTATTCCACTGTGGGCTGGATTAAATTGTTAAGGCAAAGAATTTTGAATTAGAAAATTCTGAGTTAGAATAGCTCCTCGTTTTAGTCAGGTTTCAGACAGGGCCCAGAAATGACTCTTAGAAGAGAAGATTTCATGTCACTTATTTACTAGAAATTAATGCTTGATAGAGTCTAAGAGAACTTTGAAGATGTTCAAGGGCTGAAGGATTGTTTAGAAGGAAGGAAGTGATTAGGCAGAAGAAGAGATCCTTACAAGGCTGGATTCAAACTTGTTTGGAAAGTGGGTATCTGGGCTCATGAGATCGAAGGAGATTGCTAGTTTGGTTGACCTACTGAGAAGTGGTCTGTGGTTGGTTACTGTGATTTGCCTGAAGGAAACAGTGCCAGAGAAGAAGGAGCCCAGGATGCTGTAAAGTACTCAAGGTCAAGCCTCCATAACCTACCTGCACACCCAAAAGTGTGTTTCCCCAATCCTCTTCAGTGAACCTCAAGGCCAACCAAGTTGACTCTTCACCCTAATTCCCCTTCCACAGCCTTTGGAATAAGATTTCAAGCCTTCTGTACCCTCTTCTGTGATTAATAGATCCTCATTTGTAGGGTTCTTGTAAGAAAAAAATATAAATTACTATAGTGAAAGTGCTTATTTAGTATAATACCAAGACTGTAGTATACATTCAAGAAATGATCAAAGTTCTTCTTCCCATTGGATTATACGGTACAGTACTACCCTCCATGAAATGTATGTGTACTCACATATATAGATATATAGCCGATTAGGGGTCAGGGTAGACAAATACACATTCCTGTATGGAATATAATAAAATGTATAAACTTCCATTAATTAAATGTCTCTGGCATATCATACACTATTTTTACTGAGATAGAAAATCTGAAAACATTGAAGGTTCAACTGTAGACTAAAATAGCTAAAATAAGGAAAAATGAACTTTTTGAGAATAAAAAATTCAAAAGAGGAAAAGGAAGATAAAATGCACGTTAGTTGAAAAAGATACATGAAAATTGGAGGGAACTCTCTACATCTACTTCATTAATCAATGATCAGTGAAGAAAATTATAATAACTGTAAATAAATCTGGAATAAATAAACTTGAAATTACTACCAGGCTTGACTATGACAACACAGATATTTAGCCAATATAAAACCGAGTTATTTGGCAATGAAGTACTTTTAAGCACTTTAGGGCTTTGATAAAAATCACGTCGTGTTAGGGTTGATATTTTTCTCACTTTGTACTGAGATGGTATTTAATAAGTTGATGGGACTTTAGATATGTTGAGTTAAAATGATGGATAGAAGATGACTTTCCTACCTCTCTGGATACTTTGATCAATTACAGACTACTTAGATAGTAAACACCTGATAATTTGTCAACTAAAGCAATCCTTTGGACATTCCCACTGACTGTCTACATGCCAAATATTGTGTTTCCATGCAGTGTACATAAGTGTTGGGATACCTTGAGTATCCAAAGGGGGGGAAAAAGGATTATACTAAAGGAATTTTAGTTTTTTAAAAATAATCCAAATATTCACTTCTTTCATTAATACATTGCAGTCAATAATTCTAAATTTTTAATCCATTATTTAATTGGCTAGAGAAAAGGAGTTTTTCTATCAATAAACAAAGTGCCATTTCATGTAAATGTAAGTCTTAACCCATTTTCCTCTCAAACGTTTATGTCAGGGGTTTGTGGGGGTTTTTATTGCTTACCTAATGTTTCTTACAGCTGCAGTTATGCAGAGCTAAGGTAACTTCAATTGCCTGTTAAATCAATCAAACAGCCAGAATTTTTATTGCCTATGAATATTTAAAAGAGATACGCTAGATTCAATGCCTAATTTCAGGTGCGTATGCATTCAGATAAGTAATAAATTACTTTCATCACTTTAAAAGGCATCTTTCACTCTTCATAATCACAAGGCACTATAGTTTGTATTCACAGTAATGATTTCAAGGATAGTTAGCAAACCAGAAAGCAGCTCCAGAAGCCATACCAATTCACATAATTTTTATGACTATTATAATAGCTAAATTCTCCACCAGAGTGACCAAGCTGCAGAAGACCTGTTAGTAATACAACAAAATGCATGATAGTAATGATAACATAATGGTTTCAAGGGCCCAGTACCTACCACAAGTACAAAGTATACATATTTTCATTTAATTCTCCACTAGCTTCATGATATGGGTGTTTGTATCTCCATTCTGTACAAATGAAACCAGTATGTAAAACCATGGTACTAAGAGGAGACTGTCAAGCATTTAGATCCCAGTCTCTATAATTCAATCCCATATTTATGACTATTTCACTGTACTACTTCCAACTTTTGTGATTGTTGGATTTTATTAAGTTACAGCTGCTAACCAAGGACTGAATGTGTCTGTCTTCTATATCAGCAAACTTTGCATCTGCAATTTCAGCCAACTGTAGATCCAAACTAGTGTAGAAAACATTGGAGTTCTATTAAATATGTGCATAATATGTTCTTGACGTTATTCAAGAAACAATAAGTTGTTTCACTTGACAATAGCAAGCAGAGTAAAAGAAAAAAAGACAAAGTCTAAAATGACTAATTCTGCTTTAATTGTACCCTTTATGACAGGTAGCTACAGGACTTTGCTCAGCATACATAGAAGGGAATGGATGCATATTGAGTGAGGAACATTGTAATCTAGGAAAATAGTGATTCTTTGAGTCATGAAGTCTAATTTTATCAGAAATCACACTACCTAATTAGATATATTGTATAATTTTATTCATTTTCAAATATAATTCACCTAACAATACTAACAATAGTCTCTATTGGGGACAGTATCATATCAGTTATTTTGCTGTTAACTAGTTATAAACAATTGCAAGCTTCATTTCCAGATCATTTTCATAACTAAGATTCAATGAGTTTAAGTCACAAATGCTTAGTACGGCTTACTTCATTTGCCAAACGTAAGACAGACTGTATGTATCTCTTGAAAGGCTCTGTACAAACCACCAAGATGCTGGAAAATGTTCACCAGGCATACTTTAAATGTATGCCTACTTGCAAAGATCTCAAAGTAAACTTTAAGCCCAAGGCAAGAAAAAATGGATAAATATACAGTCATACAAGTGACATAATGATGAGCATGCAGAACCCTATACTTCTCTATAGTGTAAATATTAAAAACCCAGATTTTGGGCCGGAGGGTTAGCTCAGTGGTTCCGGCGTCTGCCTCGCAAGCGCAAGGTCCTGAGTTCGATCCCCGGTAACCACATATAATGCTGGGTGTGGAGACTCACACCCACCAACAATCAACAGCGCATACTACAATGCCAGACGTGGTGGCTCATGCCTGTCATCCCAGCACTCGGGAGGCAGAGATGGGAGGATTGCTGAGTTCACGGTAGTTTGCCTGGGCACCATAGTGAGCTCAGGGCCAGCCTGAACTACAAAGCGAGACCCTGTCTCAAAAAGCAAAAAAAAAAAAAAACCCAGATTTTGAATAAATTAAGACACTTCTTAAAGAGAATTATAAGCTCCAGGATAAAGCAAATGGAGAAGTTTAACAGAGATCTTTCATGAAGCTGGGGTAGCATTAGTAAAATGATAGGCAGGGGAAATTCTGCCTGGATAGGTTCCAACGTTAAAAAAAAATGTATCTTCTCACTGATTGAAAAGTAGTAACATAATTATAATTTTCTCATCTGAGAATTAGTAGTGGTAGGTCTGTTTTGTGAGGATCTCTTGAGTACTACCGGTAAGGGCTAAGAAACAACTCAACAAAATACTAAGTAAAAGTAGTACTAAACAGAAGTAGTTGTAGAGGGGCCAGGAGTGTCGTTCAGCAGTGCAGTGTCTGCCTGGCAAGCAGGAGTCCCTAAGTTTGATTCCCAGTACAAAAAATATAGAGGGGGAGAGGGAGAGAAATATCTAGTTATTAGTACCTTAGCAGTAGTCACTAGCAAATACAAATCCTTTAAAAAGAAAATGTATTGCCGAGTGTGGTGGCTCACGCCTGCAATCCCAGCACTCGAGAGGCAGAGGCAGGAGGATTGCTGGGTTCAAGGCTTGCCTGGGCTACATAGTGAGCTCAGGGCCAGCCTGAACTACAAATTGGAAAAAAATGTGAAAAGAAAAACCACGAAGTCTAACACTATGAATAGAATCACACTGGAGTGCCATTGGAGTGCAAGATGAACATCTATCTTATGTCCAGGAGGAATTACTTTAGAAAATTAAGAAAATGGAGATTTCTACAACTCCATAGCTATCTAAATTCAATGCTAAAAAAATGTGTCACTGAAATTAACAAATATTTTCTAAAGACAAGGAGGCAAAGCTGAACAGTATCACTAACCATCAGGGAAATACAAATGAAAGCGACACTGAGATAGTTTCTCATACGTATTAGGATGAGTTGTATATACAGACAATTACACCAAAGATTGGTGAGGATATGAAGAAAATTGAACCCCCTGTACCCTGGCACTAAGAATACATGAGGGAATTACAAAATTCATATCAGGAACATATGTGCACCCATGTTTATAGCATCTCAGTTTGTGATAGCTATATCTTAGAAACAATCCAAATGCCCATGAACTCTAGACTGGATAAAGACGATGTGGGGTTTTTAAAAAATAAGATGGAGTATTACCCTACCATGAAAATGATAATTTTGAGCCATTTATACTCAAATGGACATATGTTAAGGACATACTTGTAAGTGAAATAAATAGGTCACAGTTGTGTAAATATCGTATCTTTGATATGAGAAACTAAAGATGTAAATGAGTTCTAGAATGCATGATAGATATTGTGTAATAGTAAATATTCAAAGGGAAATGGATTTAGGGTAAGTAATGAGGGGAAAGAAATAATTTGATGGTAAAAATAAAAGGAAACAAAGCTTGTGCATGTAGGGGCATGGGGTTGTATGGTAGGTAGGGGAAGGAGACAGATGAGAACTGAGTCATGTCATATACTGTACAAGTTCTCAATGTTGAGCATAATTGTGGTGTGTATATATAATGTACCAGAAATGATCCATATTTTTAAAAAATAGAATGTAAATTGTCACAGCCACTATACAAAGTAGTGTGGGAAGTTCCTTAGAAAATTAACCTTAAAAATGCTCCATGATCTGATTCTGCTTTCTAATATACATCTCATGGAAATTAAATCAGTATTTGGAAGAGTTTACGTTCTGCTGTGAATTGCATCATATTCACAACAATCAAGGTATGGAAACTTAGGCATTTGGTTCTGAAAGAAAAATAAAATAGTGACTACATATGATGAAAAATTATATTTTATTCAGTCTTTAAAATGGAGGGAGTTCCACTATTTGTAACAACTTGGAGAAGTCTGATGGACATTCTAAAACAAAGGAAATATACAAAGAAGAAAGCTATATGATACAATTTATATGCTGTCTCAGTCACCTTTGTGTTGCTGGAGACAATACAAGACATCCACGACTGAAAAGGAAGAGGTATATTTTGACTCATGTTTTCCATAATATTATTGGCTGGGTCCAAGGTAACAACAGCATGGTTAAAGTGTGTTATGCAGCCTAACTGCTCATGATGGCTAAGAGGCAGGGAGAGAAATGAAAAGCTGGGGAAGGATATACCTCAGGTCAGGCACCTAGAGGCCCAGCTCTAGGCAGGAGTCACCCATTAGTGGTAGTCTCATCCACCAGTGAGCTCAGCACCACCATCACCCAATTACCTTCCAAAAGACCCAACTCTGGATATAGGAGAGTTTTGTGAATGCATTGTAACTCTAAACCATAACATAATGATGAGTGTAATATTGTCACAGAAAGGCATAGTAAGACAGAAATTTCCAGAGGCTGGGATAGGGATGAACAGGGCAGTATCTGTTAGACAATGGCTGAAATGTTCGAGTATTATGTGACAGGTAATTCCTGGAGATTTATTAAGCATAAAGTCTATAGTTAACGGTACCATCATCTATGTTTAAAACTTGGTTAAGAGGCTAGCTCTTAAGCACTCTATCCCAAAATAATAATAATGCGAGTACAGGAGAAAGCACCTGAAGTTTATGGTATAGATTATCTTAGTTATTTCATGGCTGTTGTCTAATTCAGTAAGTTGTACGTGTTAGTTTTGTATAGCTCTTTGTCAGATGATTTTTTTCTTTTTAAGTTTATTGGTATATTTTACATATACATTATGATCACATTCTGCATAAAAACTTGTACTTATACATAACATATCTTGATTCTCAGTTTTTCCACTCCCCTGCCCTCCCTAAAACCCCCAAACCTCCAGATATTTAAGCTTCTTCCCATTTTTTGTTTTACTATCAATTTTTTCTTTCCCTTCTTTATTTCCCCTACCCTCTTTCCCTTTTCCCTTTGAATAATTTCTTCCTATGTCAAATTATCTATCATATATTCTGTACCTCATTTATACCTTTAGTTTGATAAATACTTTTTAAAGAAAATGGGGGTGAAGTGTTGAAAGGAAAAAAAAATTACAGATAGTGGCACAAACCATTTAAACAGGAAGTAGACATCAAAACAGATTGAATATATAATTATAAATCCAGTCTAAGACCATAGTGAAACTGCAGAATTTCATATAAAAATTTTATAAAAGTGTTTGGAGGGTTGAGACAGATATCCTGCCAAAGAATGAAAGTTAAACTGACATTAAACATTTTAACTAGAGAAAAGAAATTCTTTATCAAGAAGTGAAAATATATTTTAAAATGCTGGGAAAATACTATTAGCCTAGAATTGTAAACTCAAGAAAATTACTTCTTTGTAATAAAAGCAAATTAGATATTTTTAGAGAAGAATAGAAATGAAGAATTAACTGTAATTGAAATTTGTTTTACAATTTTGGAAAATTAATAGAATTTTAAGAAGGAAAATATATTTAAAAGGAAGGTTTTGAGAAAGGACTGACGAAAAACAGTAGTTAGGGTTTTGGTACAATTAAATAGATATTGATTGTAGGAAATATTTAATTTGCATGGTAAATAATCATTTTAGTGCAAAATACTAAATTTAAATACCATATAATTAGGAGGGTATCTCATAGACTATTCAAAAATACTTTTGTTACTTAGGAGAGTTGCAATACTGACAAAATTTAGAGTACTCAATTTTTTAAGTATGAATACTAAGAATATATAGTTTCCAGGCTGGAGATTTAGCTCAGTGGTTCCAGCACCTGCCTTGCAAGCGCAACGCCCTGAGTTTGATCCTGGTAACCACATACAATGCTGGGTGTGGTGACTCACGCCCACCAGCCATCAATACCACATACTACAGTGCCAGGCGTGGTGGCTCACGCCTGTAATCCCAGCACTCGGGAGGCAGAGACAGGAGGTTGCTGAGTTCGAGGCTTGCCTGTGCTCCATAGTGAGCTCAGGGCCAGCCTGAACTACAAAGCGAGACTGTCTCAAAAAAAAAAAAAAATAGAATATACAGTTTCCAAGGAAAGATACTCAGCTCAGTCAATACACAATATAGCAAGAAAGAAAGATGACAGAACAGTAAAATATAAGATGAGCAAGAAAAAATATAAACTAGTAGAAAAAGGCATCTTTAGTCAATTATATTTGCTCACTAGTTTCTAATATAATAGTGGACATGCTCAGACTACACTTAAATATCAAAGGTCAAAATACATTGTTTTTAAGACATGCATTTAACATACAGATGTATATCGAAGGCAGAGGCAGAAACAGATTTTCCAGAGATAATTAATCAATATAAAATTTGAGCAAGTAATTTATATCCAGTAAGTTAAATATTATTATGAGGGGTAAAGTTAAATGAAAATAATTATAAAATGTGTGTAGATGCAGTAAAATAGTGTCAAAATGAATACAGCAAAAATTAATACAATTAGAAAAAGAAATGGGCAACTATGTACTGTGTAGGAGGTTTCTGTGCCTCTTTCTTCGATCATACCTGTTAAAAATTAGTAAAGATAGTGGCAATTAGTAATTAACCAAGAGGAGTCAAAGAAGGTGGTGCAATCTGTTGTCCCGGTTACCCAGCAGGCTAAGCAGAAAGAAGGTTCACAAGTTTGAGACCAGTTGGACCCATTTAGCAAGGCCTTGTCTCGAGGACATTTTTAAAATTTTTATCTTTGTTGGTACATTGTATATACACATCATGATCACATTCACTATTGGGAATTTGTATCAGTATAGGACACAATTTAATTCTCATTTTTTTCCTGTTCCCCTATGCACCCACAGCTCTTCACCCCTAAATACCTAAGTTTTGTTTCCCTTTTTTTTTTTATTACCATCACATTTTTTCTTTACCCCTCATTAGTTCATTGGCATAATGTTCAAGAGTTCAAGGCCTTGACTTCATTCCCAATATGGGGAGGGTAGTCAAAGTTTAACGTTCATCTCAAGTATGCAAAAACTTTGTACTGTGTGCCCATGAGGCATGTTTTTCTTTTTCTATCTTAGTTTTTTTTTTTTTTTTTTTTTT
>PVIC010035008.1:0-19202 GCA_004025085.1 Thryonomys swinderianus | reverse complement strand
CACGTGCTGCCCGGGGGTGGCTGCGTCATGACAAGTCACAGGGTTTTGTTGCTTAAATTCTGGCCTCAATTTTCTCCTCTACTGTAACGGGTCGGATGTGACCAGTAACAGCCTGCATCACGGTCCATGTTTGTCACACTGCTCGGAGCACGAGGGCTACTCGTGGGGGTCAGGTGGCCTCCAGGGGAGGACACAAAATGGGCCATTCCAGGACACCCAGGCAGCTCCCCACCTGTCCTTTCTGCACACTGAGGTCTCCCTATGATTAGAAGCTAGAAAACCAGCACACTAGAATTCTCCTCTCTCTGGGTGGGAGAGGAAAAGTTCCCCCTAAGCGCACTGCATGTGTGATCACTTTTCCGCTGAGGCACCCACTAATTATCTATTATAGAGATTTTCCTAATTTTCAATGTGATTCATTTATTCATAGAGAGGAAAGCTGCTGTCTTTGAGTATTTCCTCTGAAGTAAGACTCAAATATTCACCAGACAAAGATGTGTTGTGAAGTCATCGTCTCATAAAAAGAGAAAGAAATCAGAAAACTGGCATCTCTTCAAGGCACCTGGCACCAATTAGTCTTGGGCCCAACTCGGTGGCTCTGAGCAGGGGCACTGGAAAGTGAAGGGAGCTATTTTGGGCTCTTTGCTCGCATTTACTAGTTATTTTCTTTCCATCCAGGAGCTAGCTTGTCAGCCCCTTCTCCGTGCTGCCTGCTGTGTAGCGACTGCGAGATCCCTTGAGTGTGCATGGGAGCGGATGCCTACATCTCAGAGGCACAGGAATGCGGGGACCTGTGCAGGAAGAATGAAATGGAAAGCGAAAAATCCAGCACCGAAGAAGGATTTTAAAGCTAGCTGGTTGAACAAGACTAAAAACGTTCTCCATTTCTAGCCAAAAGAAGGAAGAAGATAAAGGAGAGGGAAGAAAAGGGGAGGAGGTGGGGCAAAAGGATAGGAAATAAAGAAATGAAAAGTTCATTTCAGAGCAAGTTTTTAAATCAATATGGTGCTAAGTTTTGATTCTGGAGAGGCTAGACAATTCATACCCTGTTGAGTTTCCATGAACTTGAAATGTGACACCACATGCAGGAAAGGCTCCTGAGAGGCACGAGTCTGATTGCCTTTTCCCCTCATCTTCCCTGTCGGCGGGGCCACTGGGGAGGCACAGGTCATGTTGACAGAACACAGAGCATCTGGGCCCAAGAGATCTCCCTTCCTTCCTCCCTCCCTCCCTCCCTCCCTCTCTCTCTCTCCTTCTTCCTGTCTCTGTCTCTGTCGTCTCTGTCTCTCTCCTGCACGCGCGCGCACACA
Source organism: Thryonomys swinderianus (assembly GCA_004025085.1). Taxonomy (NCBI): domain Eukaryota; kingdom Metazoa; phylum Chordata; class Mammalia; order Rodentia; family Thryonomyidae; genus Thryonomys; species Thryonomys swinderianus. Next base: position 17,892 of record PVIC010035008.1, on the reverse strand, counting down.
CACACACACACACACACACATACACACAACCAGGACTAGTAATCACTCAGTCTGCTCTCCACGCTCACCCCACCCTACCCTCAGTGGCACGGAAGGCCGGGGGAAGCTCTCTGACACAAATTCTCCATAAGACAGAGCGGTAAGTTTAGTTTAGTTTAGTCCTCTCTCCCATCAGATTGTGAATTAATAATAACGTGTGTGGCAACGTTGCTAAAGTAGATTTTAAGGCCTCACCGTGATACAAATAATAAAACGATGGCTGTGTGAGTTCATTTGACTGAACCTCATTGTGCCCCATATATATAACGTTAAGTAAAAGAAATTTTATAACCACGTGATGAGACTGAGGATTCCCTTGAGCCTAGAAGACTTGCAGTGGATTTAAATTGACTGCTGCCCCCACTTTGTTCTGGAAAGTCAAGCTTTTGTGATTCTGAAATATCTCCTATATATGCAGCTCTCTGGATTTCACAAGCACCTTTCTCTCGGGGCATGAGGACAGTGACAGTAAAGCCGACGCGCACCAGGTGACACAGGCCCAGATCACCCCCAAGCTTTCTGTCCCTGCCAGTCCCCGGTGTCATTGTCCTCATGGGGTCAGGGGCTCAAGGCCTACGCCTAGTCCTTCCGCTGGGAAGCGGTGACCTGGGTCTGAGACCACGACACATTACCACATCCTCTCACACAGGCGTGCGACTGGCTCGCACAAAAGGAGGGCAGATCAAGGTCATGAAGCTGGAGCTTGACCCAAAGTCCTAGAGACAAAGAAAGGCCAAGAGCTGCCTGCGATTGGAGCTGTTGGGTACCAGGGTCATGGGATCTCATGGAGGGTATTAAAGAGGTCCAGGATGTTCTTTACTAAAAGGTAAACGTCTAAGTGTGGACTCGCTTCGTGGTGGTTCTAAGGGAGGAGGTGGGGGTGGAGGTCAGGCAAATCACACTCTCACAGATAACCGGCAAACCTCCAGCTATATCCCAGCCCAAGCCCATTCGGATAGAACATGCAGTATGGTAATGAATGGTAAATTCCAGCACTTCACATTTCCAATAATTTTGCTCAAATGAAATCAAGTTAAGATGAATACTGAGGGCATCCTGGAAGAAAGTAAGGAGGATTTAGAACATGGTGAAATAAGCTTTACCACTTGTTCCTGAGGCTTTCCCTCCCTTCTTCCATGAGCACTTCTGGTCTTAGGAACGACCAAAAGTCTTCAAACTCAAGGTGGGTAATGTCCCAAGAAGCCCATCCTAAGATAAAAATGTCACAAGTTGAGATTTTTTAAAATATATCTGATCTACCAAACATCATAGCTCATCAGCACAGCACACCGCGGAGTCTCAGTTGTTTACCTCAGGACCCTGTGGCTGACCAGAGCTCCAGCTAGCATCTTGAAGGAGTATCATGCTGAATACTGCTGATCCAGGACAAGATTATAACTTGTTTTCTATTGAATGCAAATCACTTTTCACTATCACGGACTAGAAAAATGGTAAGTGGAATCTCAAGTTAGGGACAGGCTGTACTCCCTCAGCTAGAAATGAAAAGGAATATTAATGCTGCTCTAACCTGGTAACAAAATCCGAACCAAGACCCATATGATCCTGGGTCTACTACTGACTAATGTGTGGTACTGGTCAAGTTAACTTCTTTAAGTCTTAGTTTCCCCTTCTTTAAAATAGAACTAAATCTCAGAACCTGTTTCAGTGGATTGTTGAAGGATTAAATAAGATCCAGCCCAGGGTCAGGTACTGATTAACTATTGCCATGAAGAATGATTCTTACTATGTTTCACAGACCACAGGGCCAAGTGTCAGCCAACTCTCCTGGCCAGCCACACCCATTTGCAGGAGGTTCACTCAAATCACGTCCTGATGGTTACTTTCAGCCATCTCAGCCTTAGGATAGTTCCACATGGGTGAAGTCACTTTTGAGAGCTTTCTCCAGCTTATGGAGGCTCTGCAACCCTCAGATGTGTGCACAGTACTCAAGAGGCTGGATGCTTCGCTGTATGGTTCCAGTAACTCCTCCAGAGTGTGGCTGTCTTGATTCTAAGACAATAGCAAAACTCTGCTCTTTGGGCCAGGAATTCACACAATGTGTGAGTGACTCACAAGATCTGTTTGGCCGTCCAGCTTCTTGACGATCAAGCAAGACACAGCCCTCAGAGACTGGAGTCATCCAAAAGTGTGGGAAAGAATCCACAAGAAAATCCACATTCTCTGTCTCTGCCTCTCTCCCTCTCCCATGTTCTTGCTTAGTGCCAGGAAGTGAACAACTTTCTCTACTACTCACCCTGCTGTGATGGACTGTGCTACCACAACCCCAAAGCAACAGGACAGAGTGACCATGGACTGAACCCTCTGACAGTGACTCAAAATAACTCTTCCTTAAAAGTTGATGCTCTCAGGTACTGTGTCACAGTGACAGAAAGCTGACTTGCACAGGGTCCTTGGTTACCATAACTAAAGACCATGGGAAAAGCAATCCCTATTCAATGTTAAGAACTCTCCAAAAATCAAATTAAAATGAAGTGCTAATGCATCCTTTTAAATTTTGGCTTTTTCTAGGAATTTGAAGGAAAGTATGCTTTTAACCAGCTGATGAGCTACATTTCAAAGATTTGTGTTGTACAGACAAGGATATGGATCAGAGCTTTTCAGTAGAACTTTCTATGATGCTGGGAAATGATCTACACCTAAGGAATCAAACAAAGCAGCATCTAGCTACATTTGGCTATGGAGCCCTCGAAATGTAGCTGCAGAACCCTTGAAATATGGCTAGCATGACCATAAAACTAAACTTTACTTAAGTTTTTGAATTTTAAATGTAAATAGCAAATTACCTAAATGGACAACGTGAACATATGTGACAATTTTGGCTCTTGGACATTCCTAAGAGCAGAGGTTCTCATGAACGAAGAGAGAGAAAGCTTTAGAAACAAGTTGTATAGCTAGCTGTGAGGTCTACCGGATTTCCATTACACTGCGGACTAATGGAGCTTCAACTCTTCGATTGTTTCTGCTTGACTAACTTCAGCATTATTACCATCAGGCTGACAAAAGAACAAAATTGCCCATAGATGCCAACAGATTTATCTGTAGTTAATCTGCTTAGGATATCCTGCATTCTTAAATACATACTTTCTGTGGATGGTGTGGATGAGAGTACTCAACAGGACCCCTCTGAGATACTTATTGCCACACTGGCTCAAGAGAGAAGGCAGCTGCAGTCTATAACATTACAGGAGAGTCAAGAAGGAATCAAGCTTCATTTTGCTTCTTGTACTTAATTCCTTCAGTGTGAGTGCTGAGGTGGATAAGACACACACTGTGCTTTGGGACAGGACTGAACTGGACTCCACATTTGCGCATTTGTCTCCGAAGGCCTCTCAGGATCAATTGCTTGCTTGCTATCAGCGATGCCCTCTGAGAGGTAACTTGGAGATTCATCAAAATGACACAACTGGGCGTCTCCAGGGCAGGGCAAGGTCAACAGGCTCTGCACAGAGCCCCGTTTGTGTGGGTCCTTAACAAAGGCCCTCAGGACGGTGCTGCTTTTGTTCCCCTCTAGTCTGGTGGAACTGATCCAGTGAATGCTCTGCACCTTTCTCTTCCTTCAATGCCACGCTTGACCTCTCAACCCCACCCTTTCACATTAGATCCTTTTGCTTCACTGGCCTTTCCGGATGAGGAAGAGTCTCCCTAGATCAAGAATGTCCCTATTCAGAAGAAGTCAATTAGCTCTGGGTGTAATGAGGAGGAAACTGCCCTCTCCACTCTGACCATTGATTTAAACATTATTCACGGGCTCCAGGACACTAGTGGGACAACCGTCTGGGAACTGACGAGAGACATCGTGTCTCATTCCCATAACCCATGCCCAGTCACCCCAAAGAATCAACCACCAGCCACAGACCCTTCCTACCCGGCTACATGGTAACCAAAACAAGTCCCTTCTGTGTACATTTCCTGTAGCGTATAATTGCCAACTGGTGACAAGAATGAGAAAGAAATGCAGAGAAAGAGCTTCGATGGAATCATCGTCACCAGGGCCCCAACTCTACATCCCGTGCACAAAACCCTCACGGCCCGGCCCAGGCCTGGGCCTGTGACCTCCACAAAGAATGCAGCACCTTCCCCAGGGCTACACATGCCACACACGCCAGCTTGTGCTTCTTGAAAGCACGGATGCTCACTGTCAGGAGACTTTGGGAATTTTTGGAGGCTTAATCTTTCTCACATGACAATTGCTTCTTAAAATTACCCACAAATGGCCATCTGAGAGTAGAAACATCACTCTTTCTCAAGATTAGATCCAAACTGAATTAAATATTTCATGACAACTTCCAGACTGTCCTTAATTTTATCATTTCTGTTCCAAGCCAGTTTCTCTGGTTCCTTCAGTGGTGCCACTCATGACATGATTTTGAGGTTCTTGCCTATCCTGGCTATTTGGCATTTAAGGTCATAAAACAATTGGAGCTCAGCCATATCTGTAGAGATTCTGTCATCCACTTCTAAAGGCATCATGAGCTAAGTGAAGAATGTGGAAGAGGAAAACGATAGCAGCTTTGTCCTCTCACTGAAACAGCTCTGAAGAAATGTTAGGCTAGGGTAGAGGTACACAGACACAGAACTTCAGCCTTTTTGAGCTCCTGTCGGGAACTACACTGGGCATTTTACAAATGTTAATCTTACCAGAAGATGAGCTTCACTATTCTTGTTTTATAATGAAAGAATGAGGTTCCCAAGCATCAGTGATTTGCCCAAGATCATGTACCTAATAAGTGGTAAATAATGTATTTATTCCAAATTTCTAACTTAGCTTAATTCCTTCTGGCCAACACATCCTAGAATGACTCACCCTTCCAAAGCTAGCTGCATCCTGTTCAACCTTTTATATCTTTCCAGTCCTCTAGCTTTGTCAGATGTTTCTGGGCTTAGATCATCCTCTGCTGTGACCTTTTCTGATACTTCCAGACCTGCCTGCTCTGAAACAGGACACCTTCCTGATCCACGAGACATCCTTGATCCCCATCACAGTTTCGTATGGACAAGTTTACTAGTGCCCCCAAGAGAAAGAGATTCCAGCCCCCTGAACCACTGAGCCTGTGTTCTCTTCCTTGCGAGTTTTGTGAAGTGATTTGCTAGGTAATCAAAAAGAGTTAGCTTTTATAAATGTAGACCCCTGGCTACATTAGATGAACTTTCAATTCTTCAGGCCTTTCTATTCCTTTTCCTCCCCTTCCTCCTCCTTCTCTTTTTCTTCTCGTGTGTGTGTGTGTGTGTGTGTGTGTGTGTGTGTGTGTGAGTTTCTTCTCAAGGAGTCCAGTGTCTCTAAGGCTCCCTGCCCTATCGGGAAAAGACAGAAAAAAAAGAAATGGACCAAGTATCCAGTTGTTTAAGCCCTCATTAAGTTGGTTTCTGCATAGCTCATATTCAAATCTCAATTTTAAGCTCAATCTTAGATTAAGAATCTCTATTTTAAGCTCCCCTGTTCATAATGTAATTCAGTCGGTGGAGTGCCATTAGAAAGTTCACATCAGAACTCCACTAAGGCTCCACAGAGACCTGCTGTTCTTACCGGAGAACCTGGTTCACACAAACCAAAAAAACGACCCCACGTGATCCAGTCTCTGCAAGTTAGAACATTCCAGTAAATCAGTCCAACAACCCTAAATAATTAAAAGCAATCCCAATCTCTTCTTGGATTTCTTAAATGCTGTTAAAGGAGAACCAGTTTATAACCCACAGTAATGTTTCTTTAAAGTCTCCTTTTTCGTTATTTTCCCTCTCAGTGTCAGTCATAACCCCAGCTCTTTCAAAACTCCTTTCAATATATCGTATTCTCAATCCCCAAGCTCAAACGCCCTCTAAAATCAAGTTGGCACAGACCTTCCCTATCCTGCAGGTGTCCCCTCTCCAAAGGTTTTCAGAGAGTCCACTCTACTTCTCAAGAACAATGTGTCTGAGGAGATTCGAGCGGAGACCCACAGGAAGAGCAAGCACCCAGCTCCTAACACAATGCAATGGCACATCCTGGAATCCAGAAGGAAGAGCCAGGGAGGAACCATCCAGCTCAGCGAGTAAACCCTGGGTTGCCAGGGAGGGCCTCGTATGGATGGATGACAGGTGAGACCCTGGGCTGGCAGGTGCCAGGGCTCTTGGAAACCCTTGGGAAATCTCAAGAAGAAAGGTGGCAGAGGATTGTGGCTGCGATGCAGGGAGAAGTCTGTGGCAGACCAAAGAACCAGAAGAGCTCAAAGGCCATTGCTTTAGTTGAGGCGCGAGGTGCTCAGGGAGGACAGCACTGGGACTGTGGAGTGCTTGAGTTGTGGATGTAACACCCACGTGATCAAGAGCCTTATAATATACCCTGGATTCATAGGGTGCAGTTCCACCATACTGAGTAGCTAACATTTTATGGGCAAAAGTTTAAATGACAGAGAATCAGAGGTGACAGATGTTTCCTCGTTCCTTCCCCTACGTTCCATAAGAATTGCACATCATTCTAAAGAGATCGTTGGCAAGATAGTTGATATCCTTTAATAAATCCTTTTTCTGCAAGTACTTATGGTGAATTACATTGCTTGCAATCAAGAATTTGTCTAACAAATACATCTAATAGCAGCTGAGTTCCAGTTTCCCCAAAGCCTTGAAAAAATTGGTAAATATGAATTAAAATGAGCAAAACAAAAACAAATTTTTTTTTTTTTTTTGGCTTTTTGAGACAGGATCTCGCGTTGTAGTTCAGGCTGGCCCTGAGCTCACTATGGTGCCCAGGCAAGCCGCCGCGAACTCAGCAATCCTCCTGTCTCTGCCTCCTGAGTGCTGGGATGACAGGCGTGAGCCACCACGTCCGCCATTGTGGTATGCGGTGTTGATTGTTGGTGGGCGTGAGTCTCCACGCCCAGCATTATATGTGGTAACCGGTGATCGAACTCAGGTCCTTGCGCTTGCGAGGCAGGCGCCAGAACCACTGGGCTAACCCTCCGGCCCCAAAAACAAATTTTTTAAAAAATATCATTTTGGGGTCCAGCTGTGTAGGACAAGAAGAGCAAACTGTTTTCTGTAGAGGGCCCATACTTGAGCCAGATCTTAATTCTGTGAATTACAAACTGGATTCAGAACTCGACGAAGGACCAGAGGAATTTAGCTGGAAGGCTATTTCCATCCTTCTACTTTGAGCGTGTGCATTAAGAGCCCCAGACCCCCACGTGATGATTGGTAGGAAACAAATTTATGTGTTGCAAAAATGAGTGTTTTGGGATGTTCAGCCAGAGGAGGAAATCTTTCTGACGTGCAAAAGGATGCCATGGACCCCTTCTCAGTGCAGGCCCTGGGCCCCAAAGCATTATCTAAACTGCTGTGTCTTAATAGCTTCTCCATCATGTCTTCCAAAATATTCCAATAGCAGAGTGACTATATCTCTTTGTGGTTCTGGTAACAGAACGCAAAGTGGTACAACACAAGTTTAAAATATATTTGAAATTCTGTTTTTATTAAATTTAATTTAAATTTTACATTCTGCTCCCTAACATATCAACATCCACTTCTACATAAGAATAATAAATCGCTTGCTGACTAAGAAAAGTTCCCTCCAAATAAGATGAAATACATTTAGCTCCATTTCAAGATGCCTCTAAAAATTTCAAGTGATTGAACATATGAGGACCAAAAAGAGCATGACAAGGAATGATGGTGAAAAAGAGAAGCCAATCGAGCTCAGAAGAGGAAATGGGATTTGAGAAATGCCAACTGGTCTAGCAGAGTAGAGAAAGTTGAGACTTGAACTGACTTGAGGGAAACACGAAACCAACAAAAGATGACTTAGAAGATTTGGGATACAAAACCCCAGGGATGGCAGAGAGCTGATGGCCCCGAGTGTCCGGAAGCAGATTTGAAGATCAGAATGGAAGACAACCGTGAGGTGACCTTGCCTGGAAGGAGAGCCAAGAGGCAGGCCCCTGATCCTGGAAGGCGTCCCTCCTGAAGAAACTCAGAGTGGCTCGGCCACACGGGTACGTGGTGTGGGAAGGGAGCCCGCCCCGGAGCCAGGAGACTGAGAGAGACGACACGTCGTTCATGGCCCCTCGCCCTTTTCCTTGCGAGGCATCCACGCTGCGGACGGCCATGTTCCCCAGAGAAACGGTCACCAGAGAGTCCCCATCGGCTAGGCCCCTGCAGAGCTCGCCACAGCCCCAAACGGCAGCAAGAGCAGGGCAGGAGCTGTGGGTTCAGGCTGTGAGCAATAGACGGCAGATTTAACACCAATCCTCAAATAGAGTTTGTATTATTGCCATGTGCAGCAGTTTGAATCATCTCAGCGGTAGCGTGCTCTTCCTCCAGAAGCAACTGCCCTGGAGCGAAGTCTCAAGCAGTTGCAGGGCCTACTGACAAATATCAACAATGTGTGCATAAACATCGCATTGGCACACTTTTATTTTCTATCTGGAACTTAATTTCAGAGACTCTTGATTATTCAGTCAGTTTGCAGTTAATACACGCTCGGTGACAGGTGATTCCTCCGAGGAGTGTTCAAAGACTCAGACCTGCACTCTGCTCCAGCTAGACCCGGGGCCCATCTCGGCAGCCCCACGCAGCCCTCGGTTTAAACAGCAGCCTCCGAAATAAACAGTGACGCCGCTCGCATGCAACAGCACATTTGAGAATAAACAATGACTCCTGTCTCCATAAGAAAAGCTTTTTGGCATTCTGTGTCACCACTTGGGCTTCTTAATTTGTTTAAAGTTTAAAGCAATGTCACCGAGCGGTGAAGAGTAACCCGGTAGCTTTGTTTGGTAACTGCACAATTTATTTTACAACATTAAACATTTCATGGAACTCAAGTGATAGCTTTAAAATCAAAATACTCACTTTAACTGTTTCTGAACTAGGGAAGTAAGGAAATAATTATTTTAATAGAGAAGCATTTTATTTTGCTTTCACACACAATTCAGAATGATTATCTATCAATATCCCAGACTGACATCACGTTCCTTTTGTATTTTCTTAAGGTATCAGAAGATACGCTTCTTAGGGGAAGTATTCATTGAGGAGGATGAAAAGAAGATGAATTTTCCTTCATGTTTAAATTGTTTTTTTTAGGTTTTTAAAATTAATTGGTTTGTGATACATATTACACACACTCCTTATAGGATTCACATGCATCACATTGCGATACTTTTCTTTTTTCTTGGTTTTTTTTTTTTTTTTTTTTTGAGAAAGAGTCTCACTTTTTAGTTCAGGCTGGCCCTGAGCTCACTATGTAGCCCAGGCAAGCCTCAAACTCACAGAAATCCTCCTGCCTCTGCCTCCTGAGTGCTGGGATAACAGGCGTGAGCACTGTGGTGTGCGGTACTGATGGTGGGTGGGTGTGAGTCACACCCCCCATGTTGTTATGTGGTTAATGGGGATGGAACTAGGGACCCTGCACTTGCTAGGCAGGCAGCGGGACCACTGAGCTCAGTCTGTGGCCCTACATTGTGATTCTTCTTCCTGTTATCTCACTCTCTCCTCCCTCAACCCTCAGGTCCCCTTCCCATCTCCTTAAAGTCTATTTCTCTGTTTCCTATCACCCATCACTTATTATGACCCTACAATTATTTAGACCTTTGGTTTCTCATATAAGAGAAACTATGAGCTTTTCAACCTTCCATGTCTGATTTATTTTACATAGCCTTGTAGGCTCAAGGTATATCCATTTTCCTACAAGTGACTGTATCCTTCTAAATGGCCGAGTCCTGCCTCACTGCGCATACACTATGTTATCATATTTATCCATTCATCAGTTGTTGGGCACATAGGCCACTTCCAAGATTCAGCTATATGATCTGTGCTGCTATAAACACTGGTAATTATAATAACTGATTTTTACTATTAATACTGAAATTAACTTTTATTTACATGTACAAATAAATGTACATATATACACGTTTATATAAGTTGATTGGATTTTGATGTCAAATGTGCAAGGTCCACTTCTGATTGGAAACCTGCCTTAGCACATGAGCCACGAATCATCAGGTTCATGAAATACAAAGACCAAAATTAACAAACCAAAAGACATTCAAATAAAACAGAGGTGTATGGAGACAGAAGAAAACTCTAACTTCAATGAAATCTTTAGTGATAAAAAGAAAACACTGCCTCCTTGATACAGATTAATAAGAATAGGAGGTATTTTTAAAAAATAAAGAAGCAAGGAAGAAACTTACAAAGAAAGAATGTCCCAAATTTAAAAATATGGAACTTTTTTACATAAGAAAAAAGGAAAACCAATCTTAAAAGAATTCAAACAAAAAATGTGATACAAAATGGAAAAGAAGATATTTTTAAAAATAGGATATCAATTCAGAAGATCTGACCTCTGACTAATCAGAGTTCCCGAAAGAACAGCGAGTAAACAGATGGAAGTAGAAACATCACATGATACAAGAAATGTTCCCAGAACCAAAGGCCAGGAGGTTCTACGCAGGAGAGACCAGCAAGTGCTCAGGACACCAAATGAGAAACAAATTGCACCGAGGCAAACCACTGTGAAATTTCTAAATATCAAGAATAAAGGCAAAATTCCCAAAAGGTTCCAGACAGGAAAAAAAAATGGAATAACTTAAGGCAAAGAGTCATTATGACCCTGATTTTTTTTTAAGCACCTTGCAAAGTAGAAAATGTTGGAGCCATACTAGCAATAGTCTAAGCAAAGAATGTATTTTCAATTTGGAATCTCATAAAGGTAGCCAAATCAAGTATCTAATAGAATTGTATGGACAAGGTTTTAAAACTATTGCTTCCTACATCAAAAAGACAGTAACCCCAGATAAGTACAAGACATGCACAAACTGAGGAGCACAGTCTCTCAGAGATTTAGAGACTGCCGAGAAGGACGAGGAAGGGAAAAGCCAGTTAACATCAACATGGCAGCCCTGGAAAGTCCTGACTTCACATTTGAACAGGAAAATGGAAAACCCCAGAAGCGGAGTCACCAAAAATAAAAATTGGAACCAATTTCTGAAATCATGTGTTCCTGAAGGTGAAAACTGATTAGGGTCAGTACATAACACTGTACAGATTTTTAAAAAGACAGAGACAATTTGAACTCCAGGAAAAACAAAAAGCTCCACCAGAAATATAGCTGTGGATAATACCTGTATCATCCTTGTAGGGTACTAAGTACTAATCTAACAAATAACTGTCATGGAACACACTGGGGAGCTGGAGCTGGAGAGATGTGTGTGTGTGTGTGTGTGTTCTGAGAGAGAGTTACATTTCTGTCTTTCATGAGGAAGTCAATAGTCATGGCTGGAAGTAGCAGTATTTTGATAGGTGGACACAGAGTTTATTCTAATGAACCTAAAATGCAACTGCCTCAAAGGGATCATGACTTGAGATGAAAAAGTAGGAAATTGCTGCTCATTTTAAGTATTGTCTTTGTGATTTTTTTACACTCGATATACATACTGCTTTTGGCAACATATTGAAAAGAGAAAAGCAGGAAACCAGACTTTGATGGGAAACTGCTATGTTTAACATATGTTGAAAATTAGTGTAGAATTAAACCATCAAAAGAAGAGTTGTGAAATGTACCTTCCTAACTGCGCTCTCTATACCAGACTGGGCGAACTTGGAGGGAGGCAGTAACACAGAGCCCCGGTGCATGCTGGACTTGCGAAGATCTTTGCAAGGGATCATTACACCGCTGTCCTGAGGAGGGACAAGTAAGTTTATAGTCAGAGGCCTGAGTCTCCAGCTCTGCAGAGCAACTTGCTAGTTTTGGTTCATGTAGTACAATGATCTGTGTGAGCCTTGAGGAGGCTCAGCAGAGTCTGATGACAGTTCTCCTCACCACTCAGAGAGAGCCACAGAAGAGGAAGGCTCAGTGAGTCCACAGGAGCTGACCTGATTATGCATAGAGAGAGCAAGTGCCAGCACTGCCCTGTGCTCTGCCCCTGATATAACTCCCCCTCTGTGACCTCTGCTTGCGCCCACAGCACCTGGTACGGTGTGCAGCACACAGAAAATGCTCACCCACAGTTCAGCCACAGAGAGAAGTCCCCCCAGTGCATCCCTGGCGTCTGCCTCGCAGGTGCACTATACCAAGCTGTGCGAGTACAGCCATGCTGAGGTCAGCAGAGGGTACATCCTGCCAACCCAGGGAGAGCTGGGTTTAATCCCAGCTATCACAAAAAAAGGGTAAACTTAAGCCTTTCATGCAAAATATGGAGTTAAAATTAGGAAAATAGTTTTGGATCCCATAAACCTTTAGAAGTTAACAAACAGTAAAATCAAGGAGGTGGAAATCACATGCCCTTCTGAAATGAACAGACATTTCTCAGAGGATAAATGAGAAACAACAAATAAATACGTGGGAAAAAAATGTTTGACATCACTAATCATCTCAGAGATCCAGATGAAAACAATGCTAAGATCCTATCTCACACCAGAAAAAAATGGTTAGTGTCAAGAAATCAACCAATAAAACATGCTGGCAGGGCTGTGGGGAGAAAGGAACCCTGTTTCAGCATTGGTGGGAATGTAGGCTGGTGCAATCAGTGTGGAGATCAGTGTGGAGATTCCTCAAAAAGCTAGGATTATAGGTTCCTTTTGACCCTGCTATTTCCTTCCTGGGTATATACACAAAAGAATTAAAAGATTCATATCACGGCAACATATGTGTACCCATGTTTATAGAAGCACAGTTTGTAATACCTAAGTCTTGGGAAAAGACCAAATGTCCATCAACTGGTGACAAAATAAAGAAAATGTGGGTTTTTAATAAAATGGAGTACTACTCGGCCATAAAGAATGATCAAGTAGAGACACTTTTAGCTAAATGGATGCACATTGAAGCCATAGTCTTAAGTAAAATAAATAGGACACATATGCATAAATGCCAACTTGTTTCTCTGGTGTGAGAAACTGAGAGTGTAAATGAGGACCAAAATGTATACTATATATTCCCAAATAGGAAGAAAATGTTCAAGGTGGAAGGGGAACTAGGAGAAGGAGGTAGGAGAAAGGAAAGCTGAAAACACGAGACAGGAAGGAAAAACAGAAGTGGGGGTGTGAAGGGGCTGAGGTGAGAGCAAGTGGGTAAGGGAAAAAATAAGAATCAAGACACACCGGGCACAGGTACAAAAGCCCAGTGATGCTTGTCATTGTGCTGTATACCTAACGCGCTCCGGTAATGATTTAAGTTAGATGTCCTGACAGGGACGGCAGACTCCCAGCTCAGAGCCTCGCCCTGCGAGAGACCAGTTTCCACACTGCAGTTCCGGGTAGCGGGGCGCAGAGCCCCTGCAGAGCCCAAGGCGGCTCATCAAGGAAGCACTCAACGGCCTAACTCGCCATCCGGGGAAAGAGGACCCGTGAGACCAGAAGCGGCAGGTCCAGAAGCTGGGACAGCTCCTCAGAGAAGCTTGAAGAGGGGTCCCACACTCTGGCTTCCTTTAGGTGACTCCGTACCGCAGGCAGGAGTGAGGGGGAACACGTCTGCAGAGTCTACACACAGCACAGTCTGAACTAGCGCACGGGGCAAGCGTTTGCGGTAGAATACAAGTGACTGAAGGGCCCTCCTTGCTCTCTGAGAACTTGACCATGACGGTGATGTTAACATGACTTGTGTCCTGGAAAGTCCAGGCTTTCATTAGTAGCACAGACACATCACAGGACGAGACAAGGGCTGAGGTCATTCTAGAGGACAGTGCCAGATCTAGAAGGGGTGGCGGGGTGGCGAGCCCTGACATGCTAACTTTCCAGCACGACCCGGGCGCGCGTGAGCCTCGGGGCACTGCAGCCGTACAGTTCAGCAAACACAGACTAAGGCCCCTCTCATCTTCAGAAAAAAGCACCACTCGAGATTCAGTGTAATCCAGAGATGAGGAAGAAGGCTGTTATCCATAGAAGTTCACGCCCCAGGCCACAGGCCCAGCGTCCCAGGGACATCTTGTTTTCCTGACCACAGGTTCTGAGGAACTTCTGAAGGACTGAGCACAGACTCTCTACTATGCCTCAGTTTCCAGCTCTGCTGAGTACTGAGTTGCAAAAATATCTCCTAGAAATATCCAACAATTCCAACCCTGGACAGTCAACATTATGGCAACTGCTATAGCCGGTGTCTATCAGGCCTCCCTGGCCAGCTTTCCAGGGCAGGACACCACCTCCACACCCACTTGTAGCCACGCAGCAGCCCAGAAATGCGCCCTTCTCCAACTCGCCCATGCTTGGTGTGGACAGCTCTTGTCTCAGCAGCAGAAGGGAGACCACCGGCTCACGAAGGCCACCTTATGTGCAAAGACACACAGCAAGACCGAGCCATACATATAGCTTCGAGAATGTGCTCTAGCAATCTGCTGGGGGTTCCCTGAAACCCTGCAACGTTCCCAGGAGACGGCGCTTCTCTTTATTCAAATTCCTGGTCACGCCGCAATCCAGCACACACTTGGGCATAGTCACAGGGCTTTAGGAGTGAGTTGCCTTTCTGACCTTTGGCCCAATGGTTGGGAGAAACAGGCTTCCAGTCTGCTTTCTTTGGAAACCTTTGGAGGACTCTCAGCCCTAAAAAGGTTAAAGAGTGTGACTGCTATGTGGAAAATAGTCTGTAGGGGGCGCAAGAGTAAAGACAGAAAGATGCCTCCGGAGGCCATTGATGCAATTAAAGAATGAGATGTTGTATTTCACAAAGTCCATCGTACATTCTAGAATTAAATTGTGTCATATGCTGGTACAAATTCCCAATATTGAGTGTGATCGTGTTGTGTATATACAGTGTACCAATAAAGATAAAATTGACATCACGTGACATACCTATACCCTTTGAAGGTTGTTCACCCTAGACTGGCCTGAGATTGCTTCACAACTGCCCTTTAATACAGCGCTTCTCGTCTTTCTTTTCCTGCCAGCCCAGAAAAATCCATAGCCAAGCTTCAGTCTCATGGACACACCACGACAGTGGCTCACACCCTGGACCCTACTTATAATTAATCTGTTTTCCATACAAGCTGAGGACCTCCGATTTAGAGGATCGTTTGATCAGATTGCTACGTGGCACTGTCTTTTTAATTTCAACGTTCCTTAAGTGAAAGCTGCCATTTACTTTCGTCTTTTTTCTCTCCAGCCACTATTTAACCACAGATGTTATTGTTCTATCCATCAGTTTCTGTGTGAATGTACCCGGGGAAGTAGAGAAAGCAGCAGTGGTCACGGCTCATTACAGCGGAGGACTCGGGGACCCGGGGCCGAGGCCGCGCTAGTCTCCATGGCGACCCTCCCTGGACTGGGGGTCGTGCAGCTCCTCCTGCCGAGGATACCGGCCTTGCACGGAGCTCTGGCCGCGCTGTAGCTGTCTGAGTCCCTCAGGGCGCCCAAGTGGAAGGTGAACGAACCCGTCACACGCCATTTAAAAGGCAAACCCAGGCTCCGAGCTCAGCTCGTTACACTGGTCCATCGATGTCCGGTAACCTCGCTGGCGCTGGAATGACAAGGCGGCCCTGTTCGATGACTAGAACCCAAAATAAACATCATCTTTGATTTCCTTTAAGACTGTAGGGAGGCATCTCACTGCGACGCGAGCCTCATTCAACAGACTTGGATAGGTCTTGGATCAACCTGAGGCCTTTGAATCATGAATATTGGACGTGGAAATGAGCTAGAGATTGCATGTTCCACACCTGTCACTGAGCAGATGAGGAGAGAGACGCTCAGACCTCGATGCCCCGCCCGGGACCGCCCAGAAGCGAGCTCTGACCCCCCCCCCCCCCCGCCCGACGGCTCTCTGTGCCCACTGCATGCTGCCGCTCGGTCACACAGCGGCGCGGGACAGGACGCGGTGTCACCCCCGCCCTGGGAGCCCCAAGGCGCGCCTCAAGGCTGGTACTGGGCCAGCACGTGGCCCCGTCCCGGACTCCAGCCTAGAGAATGGGAAAGGACATTTGGAAGGATCACAGAAAGAGAAAAAGAAGAAGAAAAACCAAAGCAGGTCCACGGAAGTGTAGAAAGTGAAGGAAAATAGAGATGAGAAGCGCTGAAGAATCGAGCTTTTCCCTTTTAAAAGCAAGTGCTTTCAATGGCAGTTTTTTTTTTTTTTGCAGTTCAGGCTGGCCCTGAGCTCACTATGGTGCCCAGGCAAGCTGCCGCGAACTCAGCAATCCTCCCGTCTCTGTCTCCCGAGTGCTGGGATGACAGGCGTGAGCCACCACGTCCGGCACTGTGGTATGTGGTGTTGATCGTTGGTGGGCGTGTCTCCACGCCCAGCATTATCTGTGGTTACTGGGGATTGAACTCAGGACCTTGCGCTTGCGAGGCAGGCGCCGGAACCACTGAGCTAACCCTCCGGCCCTCAATGGCAGTTCTTATCGGAACGCTCCCATTGTCTTTACCGACGCTTGCTCAAGTTCTAAACAAGATAAAACTCAGGGCACAATTCTTTCCTTCCATCTCAGTTATACTCCTTTAGCAGATCAACTAGTAATAAAATCCCAGCTTGCCCTACAAGCAACCACCAAAAGCCTCGGGATAAAAGTGGTTTTTAAAACTCCAAGTCCACATCCGATCAGCTGTGCGGAAGCTACGAACCATCCGTTCTTGCCTTCGAGGTTATGCGTAGATGTGGAATCCGCACCAGACTTGACGGCAGCGGTACAGAACAGCACTTTCTTGCCTGTCGCTCTTCTCTAGCTGCCAACCAGTGTTTTTTATATATTCTCTACAGTATCACGCAGATGTTGGACCTGCCTCACAAAACGCTTTGCTCTCTGTGCTGATGACACGCGTGACGTCTCACAGACACCACCTTCCTCCCCGCCGTACCGAATCAGACCGCTGTGTGACGCCTGTTGCATCACTGGCTCCAGCGCTTCAGCTAAGAGTAGCGGGTCGGCCCTGCGACTCCGTTTTGCATTGTTCTGCTTAGCGGCTCCTTGATCCCTTCGGAATCTGCAAGTAATTGCAATATGCCCCATGCGGATCAATCCACACAGCAAAACGGTTTTGATTAATAACTATGCGTAACCTCTCAGAGAGCCAGTCTGTGTCCTCACACTGACACTTCTATGGCTGTGCCACCAGGTATGGGCTCTCAGATCTTTCTTTCATCTATAAAATAAAGCAGATAGTGAGAAGGCTTCTCGGGCGCTTCAGCGCTCACCTTCTGACACTGAGCTTTGTAAGAAAGGATTCTATTCAAAGGGGTCAGAGCAGATGAGATATTTCTCGCAGTTGAAACACCCAGCCACAAAGCTTGGGGTGGTGACACCTGCCTGTAATCTCAGCTACACGGAAGGCTGAGGAAGGAAGATCATAAATTTGAGGTCAACCTGAGTAGCTGAGCAAAACTCTACCTCAAATTTTAAACAAGGCTAACATGTAGCTCAGTGGTAGAATGTTTGCAGGCATGTGCAAGGCTTTGGATTCAATCTCCAGTGTGAGAGAGAGAGAGAGAGAGAGAGAGAGAGAGAGAGAGAGAGAGAGAGAGAGAGAGAGAGAAGGAAGAAGGAAGGGAGGAAAGAGAGAGAGAGAGAAGGTAGGAAAGAAAGAAAGGTAGGAAAGTAACCATGAGAATATTGTAAGAAGCTCTGTGCAGCCAAGGTAACCTTTACTAACTTTAAAGCATCGGGTCGGTGTGGAGACAGGAGCCTAAGCTGTGGTCTCACGACAGGCGTCCCGCTGAACCCAGCAGCCTGTGTGAGACCTGCCCATATTAACTCATTTAATCCCCAGCATCAGCTCTCTGACCTCTTTACCACTGTGCTCATTTTATAGCTAAGGGAACTGAGGATCAGGAGCAGTGTGAGCATCTGTGATCCAAAATCTGGTCCTCAAAACATTCTGGGTTTGGGAGTATTGTAAATTTTGGATTTGTTCATTTCCTTATTAGGAATATTCAACTGGTAAAGC
>PVIC010035007.1:0-19272 GCA_004025085.1 Thryonomys swinderianus | reverse complement strand
TTTTTTTTTGCTTTTTGGAGACAGGGTCTCGCTTTGTAGTTCAGGCTGGCCCTGAGCTCACTATGGTGCCCAGGCAAGCTGCCGCGAACTCAGCAATCCTCCTGTCTCTGCCTCCCGAGTGCTGGGATGACAGGCGTGAGCCACCACGCCCAGCATTGTATGTGGTAACCGGGGATCGAACTCAGGTCCTTGCACTTGCGAGGCAGGCGCCGGAACCACTGAGCTAACCCTCCGGCCCTGAGTAACATATTTTTAAAAAATTAATGAAACCAAAATCTTCTTTGAAAAACATCAATAAATTGATAAACCATTATAAGTGTGATGAAGAAAAAAGGAAATAACCATAATTAGGAATGAAAAATGGTGTATTATCAAAAGGATAATGAGTAAATACTATCCATAGCTCTCTTCCCATTTAATGAATTAGATTAATTCCTCAAAAAACAAAAATTACCAAAACTCATCTTATGTGAAATGGACAGTCCTATCATCATTAAATAAATTGAATTTAAAGTTAAAAACCTTTCAAATAAAAAATCTGCAGGCCCAGACGGCCTCATGGGTAAAGTCTACCAAACACCCAAAGAAAAACTAACATCAAATATCTCTTCCAGAAAATAGAACAGTAGGAGACTACCAACTTATTCGATAAAGCCAATATTATCTCCAAACTAAAACAAATGCAAGACATTTTAAGAAATGAAAAACACAACCAATATCCTGCAAGGACACAGAAAAATAAAATCCTGAAGAAAATATGAATAAATCACATACAAGAAAAAAATGAACACAGAATGGAAGGATGCTTCAACATTTGAAAATCAGTCAACATGTGGTTACTCAATCCTTTTTGTCAGAGAGGGATCCTGGTCAACTAGTCTTATGCTATTTTTTTTACTCTTTTTTGTTCTTGGTTGGCCTGGCCTTAGTCAGCTCTTTGAACTGGAAGCTGATATCATTTTCTCTTACTTTTTATTGACATTTCCTATAAATCTATGTTTCAGTTTTAATTTCTATTACTGTGAAAAGCACAGAGGATTCAAGTCAGTGATAGATTCTGGCATCCAGTATAGGGATATTCTAACCAGCTATAGATTTCCTGGACCCCATAATTGACCGAGGGTTCAGATATTGGACACCTTGGAAGAGAAAAGCAGAGCTCCATGTGAAGAACATAAGAGAAAACCTGTTTGATTTGGAATTAGGCAAAGAGCTCTTAGACATGATATAAAAGCATGAGAGGGAAAAGAAAAACTTAGACTTCATGAAAATACAAATCACTGTTTTGTGAAAAGCACCGTCAAAAGACAATGAAGAGATGGGAGACAATATCTTGCAAATGAAACATTTTACAAAGTGTTATTTCATAAAATGAATTCTGTGATTGATATATGATTTCAAAATAACTGTAAAGTAATTCTGAACTTACCCATTTGTCACCAAGACCCCTGTTGGTACTGAATCCTTATTGAGAACTTCTGCTGACCAACGATATAGGTTTTGAGATGACTTTTTATTTGATAAGTCATGGACTAAAATTATACCTAAAATAATCAGAAAAAATAATGTCAGCACTTCCTCATTTCACAAGTGTCAGGGTGAAGTTCAGAATCTAGGTGGCTTAATGAATCTCGTTTGATTAACAAGCTCAGACAATTATTTTAGATCCTTTTTACAAATAATTCATTGTGGACGTAAATACAAAACTGTCAGTTATATAACTTTAAAGAACTGTACAAAGACTGACAAAATGTCATTAAATATTTAGATGTCCTTTCTTACTCTTCATTCAACACTGATATGAGTGCCTGCTTCATGCTTGATCCTACTTAAAGAAACACTTCATCAATTGAAAGCATCAAAACTACTTCAATAAAGTAAGTTATATTCATTCAAGAAATTATGTTCTTTCTACACTGTATATAACATGCCGCAGACATCAGTACAAACATTACTCATACTCACTAAATAAGACACTAAAAAATTTATTAAAATGACATCAATAGCTCAGAGCTCTTGGGTTGCAGATGTAAGGTCCTGTATTTTATTTCTGGCACCAAAAACAAACAAACAAAAAATTTAAAATGTCACTGACTTAATTCGTACAAATGCTATTTTTTAGCAGATAAAGTATTATACTGTAGGTCACCTGAACCTGATAAACTTGGAAGTGTAATGTACTATTCTTTGAATTAATGACTACCTATGCAACCTTCCTATTTATAAAGAGATTTAGGTCACAGAGCAAAAGAAACATGTCATTAGAAGAATGGAGAAAGATACTTAAAAAGTATGAACAGTAGAACATACACAGATTTTTGAGACATTGAGAAAAATAATAAAATGTAATGATACTCAGAAATTAATTAAACAGATTCAATATCCTAGGCAAAGCAGGTAAATCATTGTAGTTAAAGAGATAAAAGTTTAAAGGCTTTCACGCCTAGAATGAATGAATGAATTTATTTTTTGAGACAGGGTCTGACTTTGTAGTTCAGGCTGGCCTTGAGCTCACTTTGTAGTTCAGGCGACCCTCAAACTCAGCAGTTCTCCTGCCTCTGCTTCCCGAGTGCTGGGATTACAGGTTTGAGCCACCAAGCCCGGCATTTGTGGTATGTGGTACTGATTACCGGTGGGCATGAGTCATCACACCCAGTATTGTATATGGTTACTGGGGATTGAACCAGGGACCTTGCGCTTGCTAGGCAGGTGACTGAACCACTGAGCTAAATCTCCGGCCCATGCCCAGAATTTAGAGTATTATCTTGTGGTCAAGAGACTATAGGCTTCAAACTCCCAATCCTTTCCCGTGTCACCCTGATTCTACTGTGAAAAAAGAACATGGAGTTGATTATTTCTCAATCTTGAAATGTGAGATATGACAATCTGAATAAGGGCAGAGGAGGTGGAATGACTTGACAGCTCTTGTTTTTTTTTTCTATTTTCTGCTTTTGAGACAGGGTCTTGCTTTGTAGTTCAGGCTGGCCCTGAGCTCACTATGGTGCCCAGGCAAGCTGCCGCGAACTCAGCAATCCTCCTGTCTCTGCCTCCCGAGTGCTGGGATTACAGGCGTGAGCCACCACATCCCGCATTGTGGTATGTGGTGTTGATTGCTGGTGGGCGTATCTCCACGCCCAGCATTATATGTGGTTTCCGGGGATCGAACTCAGGACCTTGAGCTTGTGAGGCAGGCGCCGGCACCACTGAGCTAACCCTCTGAACCGACAGCTCTTGTTTTTATAGCCACCTGTATAACCAAGGTACTTGTGCAAGTGATGGTGTAGTTGACTATGCCGTGGAGCCCAGGGAAACCAGTGTCTTTCTTGGTGTCTAGGAAAACTGACTAGCATCTGCCCCCACATACACCTGTACTCATTCTTCTTCCCTTACTGAGGGGTTTTGTTGGCATCAAAAGCATATATTTAAACAAGAAGAATAAAGATCTACATTAATATAAGTACTTATGTTCTAGACACTGTGCTTTACATCAATAATCTCACTTAAACAGTCTTCTAAGCTTCAGAATTATCTTCTTTTTCTTTTTTTAATTTTTTTTTGAGACAGGGTATCGCTTTGTAGTTCAGGCTGGCCCTGAGCTCACTATGGAGCCCATCAAACTGCCGCGAACCCAGCAATACTCCTGTCTCTGCCTCCCGAGTGCTGGGATTACAGGCGTGAGCCACAACAGTTGGCATTGTGGTATGAGGTGTTGATTGTTGGTGGGCGTGAGTCTCCATGCCCAGCATTATATGTTGTTACCAGGGATCAAACTCAGGACCTTGCGCTTGTGAGGCAGGTGCTGGAACCACCCTCTGAGCTAACCCTCTGGCCCCAGAATTATCTTCTTTCTATACATGAGGAACTGAGATTCAAAGAGGTTGAGTAACATGGCCGAGTCACATTGTAAGAAGGATTACTGGAATTCTCACCTGGGTATTCTGACCATCAGGAGAACAGAATAAAGTCTCATTTTAGGGAAAATATTTCTCCTTTCTCTAATTCCTAGGTATAAATATTATAAAAATACGAGGAAGACTTTTGGTTGCAGGAATAAAAGAATTACAAAGTCCTACATAGAATACTAGATAAACAAGAAAAAGTTTAGTTTTAAAAGATCTTTAGATAAGGCCTCAGTAGGGACATAAAAACACCTTTTCTTAATTCTTCCTCCTTCAATTGTTCTCAGTTCTGTATTGTAGAATACAAGTTAGAAAAGGGAAAGGTAGGCCCAGGTGAAAGGTATAGAATATGGTATGTCCTAATTTTAAAGGAAAGTAGAGGCATTTTATAGTGTAAGTCCTGGACTTACAATTAGTTCTCTTGTGGAAGAATGTTTCTAAGTCAGATTTGTTTATAAGTCTGTGTGTTGACAAGGGCAATCTGTCAACTGTGATGCACCTTTAATAAATTTTACTGGTTTGATCCATGAATAAAACTGCTACACACCCAAGGAAGTTTAAGAAATATTTATATTTAGGAATTAGGGAAAAGTACAGAGAGAGAAGTAGTTCCACTTTACCACTCAACATGTCATCATTGGAAAAACAGCACAGGAACAGCACTACCACTGAGCGGAATCTTGGAAATGATTAAGAAGTACAAAGAAGTAGTAGTTCCACCTTTCCCATTCAGCGTGTCATCACCGGAAAAACAGCACGGGAACAGCACTACTGCTGATGGATGGCAGAAGATCAGAACAGTCCCTTGTTGGGCTGAGGCGAACCTAAGCTTCTTCACCCCCTATTTATCATTACTGCAGACAAAAGTGGCACCAAGCCAAAAGGCAGACATGGTCATAGTAACCTAATGTGCACAGTCACAGCTTTGGCCAGAAGCCAGGGCCAGACACATTATTTTGAGAAGTTTCTAGTGTCCTTGATAATAACAAATTCTGTTTCCACCCTCCCTAATCACCTGTGTTCTTTGGGCCTGTATTCCTCGGGAAGGGGCCAGCTTCTCTCAGGAAGACTGAAGCCGATATGTCTGGTGCCAAGAATTATCTATACCAAGGTTTGTTGCCCTAAGACTCAGTTCAAGGCCTGTTTTTCTAGCCTGTTTAGCACAGAGGTTTTTCTATACAAAGCCTGTTAACTCTTTCTTTTACCTTTCTCCTTCAGTCTGGCAAAGTGAGTTTTACTACACTGTATTTTCACTTTTGTTCCCATGGTATTCCTTTGTGGTTCCCTTCCATATCACTACTGCTTTTCCTTTTGCTTCCAGATATACTGGGCTCTGACTGAGCACCATACTACCATACATTGTCGCACTGTACAGTAAGCATATAGCAGCACTACTATGACAGTGTCCAGCAGATAGGTGAGCTACTTCTTGCAATTTGTTCCCATGTATGAGTATTTGTGATCCAAGGTCTGTTTGTATCTGTGAAAGTTTGCAAGTTGAATATTCCTATATCAGGGACTTACTACAGTTTCCTACTGAGATTACAAACCTAGCTCAAGAGAATGGGACATAAGATATCGAGGGAAAAATTAATTGCTAAGAATAAAAGCTATATGTGTAAATATCGTTATCTGTTCTCTCGTATGAGAAACTGAAGATGTTAAAGAGTTCTAGAATGTATGATGAATATTGTGAAATAGAAAATATTCAAAGGAAAATGTGGTAGAGGAGTAATGAGGGTTAAAGAAAAAATGTGACGGTAATAAAAAAAGAGGAAACAAAGCTTATGTATTTAGGGGGTGGGGAGTTATGGGGTAGGTAAGGGAACCGGAAAATAATGAGAACTAAATCGTGTCATATACTGGTACAAGTTCCTAATACTTAGTGTGATCATGATGTGTATATACAATGTACCAATAAAGATAAAATTAAAAGAAATCTATATTTGAATGGAGTGATTGTTACATTCTTTCTTAGGATAGCAAAGAATCTTGAATGTTTCTACCATGGACAAAGTTCTAGAGCTTAGATGAAAGAAGAAATGGGTTTTTCAATAAACAACATGGACTTTTTTTTAGCTTTAAGAAATGGGAATATATTTCAGTCCTACTAGCAAAATCAAAATAGGATATGTATAATTTTTTCCAATGATTTAGAGGACACAAATCACTAAAGAATAGTAAGTATAGAAGAAAGAAAAAATATGGGGAACACTCGATTTCTTCTGTGACTCAAAATTTCATAATTGCTAGGATTTAAATGGTATTTATCTCTTCTATTTATTTCTAATTTTTATCCCATCTCTGTATCACACAAGTTGGGATATATATAGTACACTGCCTGTGTTGTGCTGTGTTTTTTTTTTGTTTTTTTTTGCTTTTGAGACAGGGTCTCGCGTTGTAGTTCAGGCTGGCCCTGAGCTCACTATGGTGCCCAGGCAAGCCGCCGCGAACTCAGCAATCCTCCTGTCTCTGCCTCCTGAGTGCTGGTATTACAGGTGTGAGCCACCATGCCCGGCATTGTGGTATGCGGTGTTGATTGTTGGTGGGCGTGTCTCCACGCCCAGCATTAGGGGATCGAACTCAGGACCTTGCGCTTGCAAGGCAGGCGCTGGAACCACTGAGCTAACCCTCCGGCCCTGTGCTTGTGTTTTTGAGATGGTCTCACTACGGATTCCAGGCTGTCCTCAAAGGTGCAGTGATTCTTTTGCTAGCCTCCTTCCTGAGTGTTGGCCCAGGTAGATACATATACCCATATACACACAAATTTTCTTGTGTCACAGAAGACTGAAAATCCATTTGACAAATCACTTGACCAATATACAATTTCATCACCTGATTCTGTCTAAAACAGCTTTCATTTCCTTCCCTCCTTTTCTTTGAGTAGTTAACTAACATTATACCAGTATAAACTTACTTTTTATTAATTTATACACATGGTAACACCTTAGTTCATGAATGCCTTGGTTAGCAATCAATTCAGTTTATGAACAGAAGTGTTCAGCAAACTTTGGCTTCTGTTAATGAACTCCATATTAAGTGACAAACATGACTGCATGTATCTTCTGAACATGAATACAGATGTAGCCATTTTCTCCAGAATTATGGAATGAATTAAGTTCACAAACCAAGGCACTACTGTATTCTATTATTATATGCCTTTATTGTATGCTTTCCTGCCTATGATGGTATATGTTGTTATTGTCATTTAATTGTGTTTTGTTCCATTTAGGAATACTTTGTTGTGTGAACTATACTGTGATATGTTCAGACAGAATTTGGACTACATGAGACATGGGTCTGGACTAATACAACTCATTATACATACTGTATCTCAGAACTCTTTCTACTTATTTTTGTAGTATCCACAACATCTTATGATAAAGGAAAGCTACTGAAAGAGAAATATAAGAATAAACGTACCAAAGAAATGCAATCCTTACCTAATATTAAATGGGATCTAACCATAGCATAAATAAGGTTCTATTAATGGCTATACATTTACCAGTAGAAAGGAAATGACAAATCTTTTAATATATTAATCAAAGACAAGTAAAAATTATGTTTCACAATAAAAATATGCCAGGCGTGGTGGCTCATGCCTGTAATCCCAGCACTCTGGAGGCAGAGGCAGGAGAATTGCCGAGTTCGAGGCTTGCCTGGGCTACACAGTGAGCTCAGGGCCAGGCTGAACTATAAAGCAAGACTCTGTCTCAAAAAACAAAAATTAAAAATATGACCACAAGAAGAAACTATGGTCAAATCACAAAGATAAGTGGCTTAGTCCTTTGACAAGGAATAAGTACCTAAATACAGTTGCTATTCTGCATTATGATGAACTGCAATTATTGTCCTCTATTACATACCTCCATGTGGAAGTTTGCTTCAAGTACTTGAACATTTATTACTGGATAAAATTTCTCCATCTCTAAACACATCCTTAAGCCGTTCTTTACAATTACATTGGGTTGTAAGGGGCAGATGAGAGAAATCTCCATCTCTCTGGACATCTGGCTAAAGACTGAGTGGAGAGCAATGTTTCTAGTGTCTTGAAAGTTCCATGTTTTAGTCAAGTATACTTACAGTATAATTCTATTTTTCAATATTTAGTTTATAAAAATAATGTAGCAGATATAAACAACACAAATAGATTTAGACAAAGGAGATGTTTACTCTTTTTTTTTGTGGTACCAGGGATTGAACTCACAACCTTGAACTTGCAAGGCAGGCAAGAGCAACACTGAGCTAAATCCCTGGCTCTAGTGTTTTTAATTATATAGCTAAATCTCAAAACATAAACTGGAATGTGATACGGAGATTTAAATCAAGTTTAATGTATTAGATCATCAGCAAATTAAGATGAGTTACATGTCACAGCATATCATATTAGGTGATCTGTATTTCCAGGCCATTAAAATGTGGTTGAAATAAAATATAGCTTACCATTTACAGAGTTGTAAAACACTGCTCTTGTGCTTTTCACACTGCTGGCACTGCCCACAGAGCCTCCAACATCCCATAATTCTATATAATAGGTCTTTTCTTCTGGGGTTCCTTCTTTGTAGTCATGAATCTAACAAGTCAATCAATTAAAATAATTATTATAGTCACTAAAACTTGTAAGGATCCTTATTGAGCTGAAAGCACTGCCATATTAACATATCACTCTATGGCTTCTGCTCACCACCTCCTATTCTTTCAAAGCTTATTCTCCTTAAAACTCCAACTCTAATAATCAATGATTCTAGAGTTAATGGACCAGTCACCTTTCCCCCTTTCCATGTCTATGAACCAGCTAAATGTGGATCTAAGAAAAATGCACATTCAAGGTGACTGAATTCACTGTAAATTCAAATGTATCTTTGGAGTTGTCCTTCAGCAAGTCTACACAAAGTTTTAGCAGTTGGGGACCATTTTGGATAAAAGAAATTAACTCTGTGCACTGCAATAAAAGGTACCACTATTTTCCTATATGGCACAGATAACTGATAACATGTGATCATGACAAATCATCAATAAAAGTTTATATTCCATACATTTGTTAAATAAAATGGGGAAATATAATCATTTTGGCAAGATTTTTATACATAACAATTCAAACAAATACATAATGCTATGAAGAATACATTATCTGTTGTGAAAAAGGTCAGCCATTTCCATAAAGTTTTCCTGATTCTGCATTCCTTCCTACCCCAAACAAACCAGACCTGGGTTAGGGCATCTACATATTTGCTTCCATAACATCCCGTTATCTTTTTACCAACCTGTCTTATTTATTTACTGATAGGTCTTGTATTAAACTCTGAGAATGAGGATCACATATTATTCATCTTTGTAAGCCTGGAAAGTAATATAATATCTAGAACATGCTAGATGAAGAAATAAGTGAATATACTTAAGAGTATATTATTCTCCAAGGCTTTATTATATTCAATTTATTAGCTAACTGAATTCCAGTTTTAACTACTGGTTTGAGAACAAACTAAATAAGGACCAACAGGAATTCTATTAAAAAATATAAATTCTTGGACTATCTTTGAAACTTCTGATGAGGCTCAAATTACTATATATGTATGTGTATAAATACGTATATTTTTAAAAGTTCTTTACACTACTTTGATTAAAAATTTTTTTTCTGTACCAGGGATTGAACTTGGGCCCTTGTGCTTAGAAGGTAGGCTTGGTACCACTTGGGTCAAATCCCTACACCATTTTGATATATAATTAAACTTGGAAAATAATATTTTCTATAAAATTATTTCAAAGGTCTAACAGTCTCCCCTAAAAGGTCTATAACTCTTCTGAGAATTCTAACCATATATTTTTTTTTTTTTTTGCTTTTTGAGACAGGGTCTCGCGTTGTAGTTCAGGCTGGCCCTGAGCTCACTATGGTGCCCAGGCAAGCCACCATGAACTCAGCAATCCTCCTGTCTCTGCCTCCCGAGTGCTGGGATTACAAGCATGAGCCACCACATCTGGCATTCTGACCATATAATTTAATTCTAGGGAACCCACCAACCCCCATTCTTGTACAGGGAATTAAACTTCATTCCAGTACTTATTTTTATTTTTTATTTTTATCTTGAGGCAGCATTTCATTATGTGGTTAAATTGCTGAATCTAGACTAAACTTGAGATACTCCTGTCTCAGATGGCCAGACTGCTGGGATTACAGTCATGTATCACCATGCCAAGTTGAAAGCATATGCTCTTAGGGTAATATACCAAGTCTGTCAGGTACCCTTTGGGATGTACACACTCCCAAACCATACTGACTCACTCCCCTATACTCTCCATCATAAAATATCTACCCTGAACCAAATCTTTTCATGTCTTCCTTTAGAATTGGAAAAGAAGGTATTCTCCTTCTTTTCAAATTTACTCAAATACTGGCTGAATTTATTTTTTTATTAGTACAGCATATACCTGCAATACATTAATGATTACATTCACCATAGTAGGGAGTTGGTGCATGTACATATCTTAATTCTAAGTTTAATTCATATGCAACGAATCACAAGAACTTAAAACCAGCAGTTTATATTTGCAGGTATGACATTATATCTTTTCTATCAGTGAATAATTTCCAAGGGAAAGCCTAATGTTATAAAAACCATCAGTCTTGACAAGATAAGTGGCACCCTGATGCTACACTAAAAGCCCAACATGGTGTGTTGTGTTGTGTTGTGTGTGTGTAGGGGGGTAGTACCAAGCCATAAGAAGTATGACTTATACGTAAATACAGTCATCAGGAGAGATATTTAAAGGTACTAAAGACCTTACAGCTATCAGGGAAGAATTTTCTCACAGGAGGTACTGCAATAGTATGTGTTGATTATCAAAATGGGAAAGAGCAACGCACTCTACAGTGCTGCTGCTGAAGCAGCAGAATGCTGGCTAACGCGTGCAGCTCTAGTGCTAGAGTTCAGTGTAGGCAGTTTGGGAAGATGGAAGATACAAGCAAGAGTTACGGAAGCAAAGTGTGAAGCTTTATTCTAAGGCTGGTGAGCCAGCCTGTGATTTCTTACAAAGAGGCTGGTGACTACTCTGCTAGAGCCAGGCTGTTTATAACCTTGTTACAGAACATTCCTGAAGTTAAGGGGTGGAGTTACAGTTGGTATCACCTCATTGGTCATGTCCAGCTGGTACAGCATACAGATCACAAGCCCCATTGGTTAGAACTGTGCACAGATTTCTCCCTAAAAGCAAGTATAACAATCTTGAACAAAGGAACTTCTAAGATCCAGTGGGCCCAGTACTCTGAGGCACCAAACCTCAAATGTGACAAAAGTGGTAGTGACTGCGATTCTAACGCGAATGTAACAAAAGTTTTCAAAGCTATGGGAGGAAAGGGGAGGAGGTGTTGATTACAGAGACTTCCAACATGCAAGCTAGGGCTTTACACAAATAAAAGGTTTTACAATTCGTTTTCTCCTTCACTTTTTTCTTCTGCCACTTTAGGGACCTTCTCATTTACTCATTTTTGGGTTTTTTAGTTCAACTTCTTATTATGAAAACTACATAAGAAATAGTTTTGCTTCATTTGAAGAGTTCATTGTAACTTTTAATAAGCAGAAACAAATTTAGTGAGAAAAATGACACAGTAAGAAACCCCAGGTAAGACCTTGCCTCAAAAATCCAAACTAAACCAAAGTAAACCAAACCAGGATAAACCAACACTAGAGGCTGTATGGACTGAGAAGTCTGGTTCATTATCTGCCTCTATAAAATTCTTATTAGACAAAGAAAAGTGAAAAGTCTTGGGGGGGGGACAAGAAAAGTAAAAAAGAGCAATAAGAAAAGTATACAGGGAATGCAGGAATTAATTTGCCTCATTCAGTAATATATTTCCCATTTTTCATACCAGATCTGGTACCTGGTAGATAAGCAACACTTCTGTTGAATGAGTTAATTGCTTCTCTCTAATAATTTTTCTTTTGCCTTAAGTCATGATCATGCCTCATATTTTTTAAAAAATTTATTTCCACTCTATGCCCATTTCTACTTTATTTAATGTCTAAACTTCATGAAAAAGTACTCTAAACTGTTTTTATTTCTTCTCTGTCCAGTCACATCTCTTGGTTTCTGCCAAGTGGTTTCTGCAACTGCACTTTTAAAGGTCAGCATTACCTTCAAAACTACCATATCCGATGATTTTTTTTCCCTTTAGCCCTTACATCACTACAACATTTCATTTGAAAAATCAATCTCTCCTTCATAAAATTCTTCTCTCTCACTTGTTCCTGTTCATCATCTTGGCTATCCTCTTCCTTCTGATTAATCTTTCTCCAACCCTTCTTTCACTTCATCTCTGTAACTCCAAGCTGATCTTTCTTTCTTTCTTTTTTTTTTTATTCCACCTATACCTGGATATAGTGGTGCACTCTTATAATCCCAGCTACTTGGGAGGCTGAGACAGGAGACTATAAACCCAAACCCAACCTGGGAAATTTAGTGACTTAGCAAGATCATGTCTAAAAGAAGGGGGAGAGGGTGGATATGACTTAGTGGGAAGGGAAAGCCCTGGATTCAATCCTCAGGACCACACTTCAAACACAAACAAAGCTGGGGATGTAACAGTGCCAGACTGGTCACCTAACACATGTGATGCCTTGAGTTCAATCTTTTGTCTGCCTTAACGAAATATCTCATTTATAGGCACATGTGGTATGATGGTGTGAAGCTGTCATCTTCCTGCTTGGGAGGCTGAGGTAGGTAGGATAATCACCTGAGTGCTGGGAACAATCTTACTTGGGAGAAATAATTGCACAGTTGAGACTGTGACCAGGCCAAGTGTTCCTGCCTGAAGATGCATTTGCAGAGTTGACTCTGGTAACAACAGGGTGTTCATGGTCCCACATGCTATGATACTTCCAGGCAGATCTGCACCAGGATCTGTGGATGTCTGCCCTGCTCTGTGGGATCTTCATCTGCATAACTTTTCAGGGCCTTGCCAGGTGTCTGCCCTGCCTTCCTGGGTCTTTTGGAATGTATGGAATAAAAGGTATGGCAGGCTGGGATCTATGGTCCTTGTTACCTAAAGCTGCATGGATCAGACCCAAGCTCAGCTTCTTCTCTGATCCTCATTTCTGCCTAATTATTAATTACTTCACCATGTGCCATCCATTGACTCAAAGGAGACTAGAACCTAATGCAAAGGTTCTAGTTACGTTCCCTTCCTCAGTTTCCCACACCTGAGCATAGGAGTTTCATGCTAGCCTGGGCAACACAGTGAAACCCTATTTGCTAAAACAAGACAAAAACAAAACATCACATCCAAACTAAGTAACACAACAAAAACCTCACTGGCTTTCCTGGTTCAGGATAGTCTACCAATGACTGCAACTCTAGAACTCTATTTTGAGTTTCAGTACCTCATGTCTAAATGTTTTCTGGATAGCTCAAATTAGAGAAGCTCACATATATCTCCCTTCACCAAATTCAGAACTAAACTTAGCATTTCTTTTTCTCTTCACCCTTTGGGAATAGTTCATTTACCCAACTGGCCAGGTCACCCATTCAATCATTAATACTTAGTAGAACTTTACATGCTTCACACACATCTCACTTTCTCTTTGGGATCAGTATATGTTTATTTTTTAGAACAATGCTATACCATAGAACAGTGGTGCTGAATGTATGGTGTGTGTGATTTGTGGGCTGTCTATATCATTAAAAACTCTAAAAAGTTTGCCATCACTGCTAATGATATAAATGTCCAATATGGTAACAACTAGTAACATGTGACTCCTGAGCAGTTGAAATGTGACTCATTTAACTGATAAACTATATTTTTATATTTAGGTAATTCAAATTTTAAATTCCCATACAAGCTGGGAGTAGAGGTGCATGACTATAATCCCAGCACTGGGAGTCTAATACAGGAGGATCACTGTGATTGTGAGGCCAGCCCAGGCTACACAATGAGTCCAAGGACAGCCTAGAATACATAGTGAGACCGTGTACCAGTGGTGGCAAACCTATAGTATGTGTGTCACAGCAAATCGTCTGTTATCACTGAAAGGTCTAAAAGGTTCACCACAAGTGCCATACCAACTCTACACAAGGAATGTAAATGTCATGTACTGTACTGCAAACATGTACAAAAGAAAACTGAACAAACAAACAATATTGAGACATGAATAGACATGGGAGGGAAAGAAAAGAAAAGGGGAAAAAGGAAACAAAGCTTATGTATATTGGGGGCAGGGGGATTATAAATTGGGCAGGGAAATGGGAAAAAAATAAGAATTAAGTCATGTCATATACTGGTACAAATTCTCAGCATTGTGTGTGATCATAATGTGTATATAAAATGCACCAATAAAAGGAATTTTTTTTTTGAGACAGGGTCTCACTTTGTAGTTCAGGCTGGCCCTGAGCTCACTATGTAGCCCAGGCAAGCCTCGGATTCAGCAATCCTCCTGCCTCTGCCTCCTGAGTGCTGGGATTATAGGCATGAGCCACCACGTCTGGCAATAAAAGCAATTTTTCAAAAAGGAGAAGGGATTAAAAAAGATGAATTATGTACATGTTTCAACTTCTCACAAAGAATGAATAAAGTTTTATAAAACAACAACAACAAACATATTGCCATATAAGACTAGTGGGCCCTGTACTGAACTAAAAGAATATTCTTTTAATCCTGTTGTGGAATAAGAGGTGGTAGTGCACAAAGCAGTGATAAGAACACAAGGTCTCAAACCAGCAACATGACCTTGGACAGGTCACATAATCCCTCTGTGCCTCAACTGCTTCATGTGTCAAATGGGGACGTTAGCAATATCTACCTTGCAGCCTTACTTTAGGAATTAATTTGTATATAAATGGACCCTTAGCCAAAGGAAGCACTAAAAATAAGTTTAAAGATCACTCATATACATAAACCTTGTGCCACCTACTATACTCATCTCATATTCTTTGTGAGGATAAAGATTATGCTACTTTTTATTTCTCCCCAGTGCTTTGTACATTGCTTTGCTTTCCAAAGAGGAATTCAATAAAAAATTGATTGTATGCAATGTGTAAATTAGAGAGTCAAAAACCCCATTAAAATGAATTAGACATGACAAATCGATTTTCTTATTTATAATTTGTGAAAAGATTAAGCTTTGAAAGTCTTACTTTTCTAATTAGGAGTGACCATGCACTTACAGTGCTCCCTTAGACTTGTGATAACAAAATTAGAAGACAATGAATAAACAACACCCACAAAATAAA
Source organism: Thryonomys swinderianus (assembly GCA_004025085.1). Lineage (NCBI taxonomy): Eukaryota > Metazoa > Chordata > Mammalia > Rodentia > Thryonomyidae > Thryonomys > Thryonomys swinderianus. Next base: position 4,153 of record PVIC010035007.1, on the reverse strand, counting down.
ACCTTCTTTTTTTTGATCCTAGGAAAACTATTCTTTTCAATGATGAACATCTCTGCACTGAATACTGAATCCAAAAAGTTAATAATTACTGAATACCTACATTAACTTTACCCAGAATTTGAAATTAAACAATTACATTATCAACTCTACTTCTAATTGACTCTGAACAAAGCTGAAATGAACTAAATGAGGCAACTCTTTCTAATAGTTTTGAAAAGTGGGTATTGATGAATCCACTAAATCTGGAGATCTCCTCTCCTGGGTCTCGGTAACACAGAAACTGTAACTGCAGTATAAAAGTTACTATAGAAGCCAGCTTCCAAGTTATTTAGGTAAGAGCTTTATAAGCTTTAGTTACTTTTTTTTTTAGAGATCTGTTCATTTTATGCTATTAGTCAAAATGATTTACATGTCTATGACAACTTTAAAATTATTGTTTTAAAATGCCTTTTGTATTGTCACCCAAGAAATGAATTCTAAGGGTTGGGGATTTAGCTCAAGTGGTACCGTGCCAACCTTGGACACAAGGCCCCGAGTTCGATCCCCAGTACCACCACCAGCAAAAAAAAAAAAAAAGAAAAAAAAAAAGAATTATTTAAAAAAATGGAAGGCACAGATTCTCCAGCCCAAGATTCAATAAAAAGAAATAAAAGCAAGGTCATTTTTAGTCCTTTACAATAGTCTACAATAACGCAATTCAGATCAGACTGGCTTTAAAGGAATCAATTATTACCACATTCATTCAAATCAGTCACATTATTATACGTTTGTTTTAAGACTACTGTAGCTTTTAGTTTTATCTCCTTTTGGGCATTTTTATGTTCTCCCCAGATTTTCTCGAACTATGGTAAAAGTTTAAAAATCTGCAGTCTAGCATAAGGGACAATAACAAGGGAATTCTAGTTTCACCTTCTCCAAAAGCAAAGTAACAAAAGTGAACTGCTATTGTTACTTCTAAAACTTTGTCAGAGTCTGGAGAACTGCTGGGACTTGTGTCAAGATAGTCTCCACCCCCAAAGGCTCATGCATGCATAGATGGGGCTTTTCAGAGGTAGCTGGGTCTAGGGTGATACTTGGATTAAGGGTGTACGGTCCTGGATTGGTCCACTGATTTGTTTAGTATACTTCTAGGTACGGATAATGGGAAGGCCCACCCTGGGTATGGGTGGCACCAACAAGTAGGCTTGTGGCCTAAGAAGAATAAAAGAGAAAGACAGGACCCAAGCTGCTACTTTATTGTCCAAGCCTACCTTGCCATGGACTGTGTTTCTCCTTTGCAATGGCTCTCTACAGTGCTGCACTTTCTTAGAGCCAGCTGACTGAAGACTGAGACCTCTACAAACTGTGAGCTAAAATGAACCTTTCCTCTTTTAAATTGTAGGTGATGGGTGTTTTGTCCAAGCAACAAGAAAATAAGACAAGAACTGATTTCATGTTGGCCTGCTCTATGGTACTTATATAAGGCCTCAACTGTAGACACAATCAAGTCTCCACTCTCATATGTAGGGGGCTGCTGAGACAAAAGTTTTTTTTGGAAACTTTGCTACCAGTAATAAATAATTTTACATGCCTCTCTCCCTTATTTATCATACATATTGGGCCCTTAACTGGTCTCTATATTCTTGTCTCCAAACTGTTTTCAGCTTTATCTACCCATCATCACTCAATCCTAAGTTGTTTCCTTTCTGCAAAGATTTCCACATTCTCTTAGAATCTTACTCCATGGTTAAAAGATTTCAAAACATCTTATTTTCACCCTGATTGTGTTAACCAGTGCAAACCTCTACCCTGAATATACACGTTTTCCTATGCATCTCAGAAAGATATTGCTTACTCCTCAACACCCTAATTATTTTCAAATTGTGAAACAGGAAGTGCCTTACTTGCTTTGAAATAGACTCCCAGTTTGTTATTCTTTTACCCTTCTTGGTATAAGAAACTTATGTTCATTTTAAACTCTGGGTTGTTAGCAGCTATACTCCCTTCCCTCTCCTCCTGCCATATAGTTTACCTAACACATTCTAACAGCGTCTGAGTCTTGAGACTTGCATCTCTATGCTCCAAGTCCTATGATTGACCATTTCTATCTCCAACTGGAAAGCTGATTCTATGTGCTAACTGTTCCTCAAACTACTGTTAACCTCTACCACAATCATCTTGGATGCTTCTTAAAATCCATATTCTTGGGTATCACGTCTACCTCTAAATGTATAGATCCAAATTCTCAACGTATACTTAAAAATGTACCAATAAAGGAAAAAAGAGAGATATTTGATACTTTGAAATCTGGAAAGCAATCAAATATGACATATATCAGTCAGAAGTGTTTACACAGATTTCTTAGACAATTGCTAGGTTCACTGCACTGCTGAAATGCTATTGAGCAAGATTTTATCTTAAGATTTACAAAAGGCATTTGAAATGATACTCTGTTAGGAGGAAAAAAAGAGAATATATGGGACAGGATACAAAAATTAAACTAACCCAGCACTCAGGAGGCAGAGACAGGAGGATTGCTGAGTTCGCAGCGGCTTGCCTGGGCACCATAGTGAGCTCAGGGCCAGCCTGAACTACAAAGCGAGACCCTGTCTCAAAAAGCAAAAAAAAAAAAAAAAAAAAAAATTAAACTAAAAGATGAAAACTGTCAGAATGGCTACTGAACACAAATTTGCTTATATCCTATGCATGCTATATAAAGACATACACAGGAAGTATGAAAGTGAGATGATGAGAATAAGATATACCACATGATCACTAAGTTGCTTTAACTATTATCAGAGAAGACAAACTTCAGACTACAATGTACTACAAGCTGTAGAGAGGGACATAATAAACATTAAAACCTTCCGGAAGTTTAAGCAGTCTTAAATGGTTATATGCCTAATAATACAATCTCACATACATGAAACAGATAAAATTTTAAAAATCCACATGTAGGAGATTTTAGTATTCATTCTTTAGTAACTAATGAACAGGCAGACAAAAAGCACAAGAGATACAGAAGTGAACAAAATTATTAATAGCCTTAACTCAAGTGACATACTTACAACACTGTACCTTCAACAATTACTGAACATGTACCTGTTATATGTGTGCACGAAATACTTGTCAAATCAGCTATTAAATAGGATATAAAGAAAATCTCAAAAAATTGTAAAGGATTAAATTATAATAGCATCTATTCTCTGAGCACAATGAAGTAAGCCAGAAAGCAATAATTAAAAGATAATCAACACTGTCAAGTGTTTTGAAATTAGGAATATTTTAAATAACATTAGTTGATGAAGAAATCACAGTAGAAATTATACAATATTTTCCCTGAAAGATAATCAACAAAATCTCAGAGATACAACGAAGGCTGTGACTGGCTAGAAATTTTAAAGTCTTAGAACTCTGAAAGAAAGCCTGAAAGGAATCAATGAAGCAACTACTTGTTTCATTAAATGAGAAAAAAGACCAACAATTAAACCAAGATTGGACATTATGAGGATAACAGCATCAGTGAAATATAGAAAAAACATAGTACAGAAACCCAACTAAGCCAGAGACTGGTCTTTGATAGCTCTCTGGGAAGACTGATAAAGAAAACAACAAATAAAGCCAAAAAATTACACATACCACATAGGAAAACGAAAATGCTCTCTGTAGGATTTGCAGTAGAAGTTTTATTGTTCAAATATCTTATTTAAAGATATGAAACCAGAAAAAACACATTTTTGACCATATGCCTAAAATGGATAAATCCTTTCAAAAGCATAAATCACTAAAACTGACAGAAGAAACACATTTTCTTTGATGTTATTTAAAAACTTCTCACATAAGAAACCTTAGGTTGGGCTGGGGATGTAGCTCAGCAGCACAGTACCTGCCTGGCAAGTATGAGGTCCTGAGTTTGATCTCTGGTACAAAAATAAAAAGCAAAAACTTAAAAAAAAAAAAAACCCGGGGGCCAGAGGGTTAGCTCAGTGGTTCCGGCGCCTGCCTCGCAAGCGCAAGGTCCTGAGTTCGATCCCCGGTAACCACATATAATGCTGGGTGTGGAGACACGCCCACCAACAGTCAACGCTGCATACCACAATGCCAGACGTGGTGGCTCATGCCTGTAATCCCAGCACTCAGGAGGCAGAGACAGGAGGATTGCTGAGTTCGCGGC
>PVIC010035006.1:0-19279 GCA_004025085.1 Thryonomys swinderianus | reverse complement strand
TGTAATACATTATATTAACAGACTCAAGGACAAAAACCATATGATTATCTCAATAGATGCAGAAAAAGCATTTGACAAAATCCAACACCCATTTATGATCAAAACCCTACAGAGAATTGGAATCGATGGACTTTATCTCAATTTAATACAAGCTATTTATGAGAAACCAACAGCCAGCATCATACTCAATGGGCAAAAACTGAAGCCTTTTACACTAAGGTCAGGAACAAGACAAGGATGCCCACTGTCACCACTCTTGTTCAATATAGTGCTGGAAACACTAGCCATAGCAATCATGCAGGACAAAGATATACAAGGAATAAAGATAAGAAAGGAAGAAGTTAAACTGTCATTATTTGCTGATGATATGATACTCTACCTAGAAGATCCTAACTCAACCAAAAGACTGCTAAGACTTAATTACCAAATTTGGTAGTGCTGCTGGATACAGGGTCAATGCTCAAAAATCAACAGCCTTTGTCTACACAAACAACAGACGCACTGAAAGAGAAATTGGGGAGGCAATCCCTTTCACAGTAGCACCCAGAAAAATGAAATATCTGGGAATCAACCTAACAAAGGAAGTGAAAGACCTCTACTCTGAAAACTATAGGACTCTGGAAACTGAGATAGAAAAGGAAACCAGAAAGTGGAAAGATATCCCTTGTTCCTGGGTAGAGAGAACCAACATCATCAAAATGGCTATACTCCCACAACTACTCTACAGATTCAATGCATTCCAATTGAAATCCCCATGCTATACTTCACAGAGCTAGAGAAAATAATACAAAAATTTATCTGAAAACACAAGAAACCTAGAATAGCGAAAGCAATTCTAAGCAACCATGACATGGCAGGGAGTATTAAAATCCCCAATTTAAAACTCTACTATAAAGCTGCTGTGATTAAAAACTGCATGGTACTGGCAAAGTAACAGACCCGAGGACCAGTGGAATAGATTAGAAGACCCAGAAACAACTCTGGATACACTAAGCCACCTTATCTTTAACAAAGGAGGCAAACATCCCCAGTGGAAGAAAGACAGCCTCTTTAACAAATGTTACTCGAAAAATTGGCCTTTAACCTGCTAAGGCTAGATCTATCTCTTTCACCATGCACAAAACTAAACTCACATGGATACAAGACTTAAACATTAAAACAGAAACAATAAGCCTCTAGAAAACAGGCTAGGTAAAACTCTTGGAGACATTGGCTTAGGCAGAGACTTTATGAATAAAACCTCTAGAGCACAAGAACTAGCAGAAAGAATCAACAAATGGGATCTCATTCTACTGAAAAGCTTCTGCACAGCCAAAGAAGTCATTCTCACTGCTAAAAGACAACCAACAACATGGGAAAAAATCTTTACTTGCTGTTTATCAAAGGGCTATTATCTACAATATATAAAGAACTCAAACAGATCAGCCTCCCCAAGTTTAAAGACCCAATTCAAAAATGGGCATCTGAAATGAACAGAAACTTCTCAGAGGCAGAAGTCAAAGCAGCCAAGAAGCATATGAAGAAATGTTCAACATCTCTGGTCATTTGAGAGATGCAAATGAAAACAACACTGAGATTTCATCTCACTCCACAAAGAATGGCTGCTATCACAAAATCAACCAACAATAAATGCTGGCATGGCTGTGGGGAGAAAGGAACCCTTTTCCACTGTTGGTGGGATTGCAGACTTGTGCAACCATTGTGGAGATCCATGTGGAGATTTCTCAGAAAACTAGGACTAGGGGTCCCATTTGACCCTGCTATCCCCCTGCTAGGAATATACCCAAAAGAATTTAAAAACTCACATTGGAAAGACAGATGTACACCCTTGTTCATAGCAGCTCAGTTCGTGATAGCTCAATCTTGGAAACAACCCAAATGTCCATCAATTGGAGAGTGGATAAAGAAGATATTGATTTTTATAAAATGGAATATTACTCTGCCATCAAGAATGACAAGATCGATCTATTTAGGTGCAAATGGAGACACCTGGAGGATATACTAATTAGCGAAATCAATAGATCATAGATAGGCAAATTCTGGATCTTCTCTTTGACATGGACACCTATAGATGCAAATGAGCTCTAGAAAGTATGACAGCTTTTATAGAGTGGGAAATTTCCATAGGAAATTTCGTGTGGGAATGTAATGAGGGGAAGGAATAAATATGATACAGAAAAAAATAAAAGAGCATGTATAAAGGGGGTGAGGAGGTGTGGATGGGTAGGGATATGGGTAAAAATGAGAATTAACTTGTGTCATATACTGGTACAAACTACCCAATGTTATACATGATTTTGAGATGTATATAAATTGTACCAATAAAGAATTCAATTAAAGGGGCCGGAGGGTTAGCTCAGTGGTTCCGGCGCCTGCCTTACAAGCGCAAGGTCCTGAGTTCGATCCCCGGTAACCACATATAAGGCTGGGTGTGGAAACACGCCCACCAACAATCAACACTGCATACCACAATGCCGGATGTGGTGGCTCACACCTGTAATCCCAGCACTCGGGAGGCAGAGACAGGAGGATTGCTGAGCTCGCAGCAGCTTGCCTGGGCACCATAGTGAGCTCAGGGCCAGCCTGAACTATAAAGTGAGACCCTGTCTCAAAAGCAAAAAAAAAAGAATTCAATTTTAAAAAAAAGAAAATGTGGCATTTATGCAAAATGGAATACTACTCTACCATAAAAAGATACAGTTGAATCATTTGTACACGTATTTATGTGTACCTTGAGAGTAAAATGTTAAGTGAAATATATCAGAACACAAGCCTAAGTATCACATGGTTTATCTTATATGAGAAACCCAAAGTGCAATTAAGTTAAAGAACAAATAAAAGACAGTTAACAGGACGGCTGGGGATGTAGCTCAAGTGGTACTGCACCAACCTTGGACACACAAGGGCCCGAGTTTGATTTTGGTACCGCAAAAAAAAAAAAAAAAAAAGGAAAAAGTCAGTTAACAGCAAATAGACGGATAGATCTTTTACAAATGGGAAGGAAACCAAGAAATGGAGAGAGTGTGGGATAGAAGGAGAGAACATAAAAAGAATTAAGATGTGTATGTTCACGTACCAACTTCTGACAATGAATGTAATCAAATACTGCAAACATGTACTAATAAAAACAAAAGTTTTGCAAAATTGACTACATGAGTAACTTAAGCAAAGGTAGCAGTTATAAACTCCAAAAGCCAATCCTTCTACAAATGCAGTGTATAAATTGGCAATGATTGCCAGAATGAACTTTATCAGAATTCTGAAGCAATCAAGAGTTTACAGAGAAGTGCTTTAGTTCAAGAAAAAATAGTGTCAATGAGTGAGACTTGTGACGTTTTTTATTTACCCTGTGTCCTTTTGGTCCTAAAGACAACAAAGAGCCTCCCCACACAAGTTTCTTGGATGAGTGGTAGGAGAAAGGACTTTTTTCTCAAATAACTATGGTGGCTTTAACTTCTCTCTGGTGGCTTCCCTAGCTAAAGGCCTTACTTCTATTTTGACTAACTTGAAACACTTTGGGCTAAGACAGCTTTTTGCAAGGGAGGGGAAGACACATTTGGCAAACACATTCAAAGGCAAGTACATTTGCCACTGTCATGGGGGAAAGGCATAAAAGTTAGAGTAAAAAATCGATTACAAAAAAATTAATGAGAAAGGCTAGGAAGGGAGAAACTTTAGAGAACAAGAGAGCCCTGAAGTTTCCACATATTCCTAGGAAACTACAAAGTCATGATGCCTAATCTAGGTTTGTGCTTAAATAACTGGAAAAGATCCCAATATCTCATTCTGCTGCCCGTGTAGGAAGTGAACACTGAATCAAAATTGCAAACAACCTTAGTGTGGAGTGTGTGCAGAACACAACATAGAACCTATCAACAAAACTGGATTTACTGTTGTTTTTCTAGATATTTAAGGAAATCTCTGGTGAATCACTAGCTGACTACTAAGCTAAGGCAACAAAGACTTCAACTGGCACACAAAACAAAGAGTACAGTCTTTACACAATTAATGCAAAAAGGACATTAAATAGCAACAATTACAACAAATAAAACAGACTCTTAGAAGGGGGCTGAATCTGATTAGTTATTTCAGTATCTTAATGAAAATGTATTAGTTCTAATTAGATTATTATAAATTAATTTTAACCTCAGTAAACCTCTAAGAAAATAATTTTTCAGTATGTAGTAAAAGAAAAATAAAGGACTTAAAATGATACACTTGGGCCGGAGGGTTAGCTCAGTGGTTCCGGCGCCTGTCTCGCAAGCACAAGGTCCTGAGTTCGATCCCCAGAAACCACATATAATGCTGGGCGTGGAGACTCACGCCCACCAGCAATCAACACCGCATACCACAATGCCTGGCGTGGTGGCTCATGCCTGTCATCCCAGCACTCGGGAGGCAGAGACAAGGGGATTGCTGAGTTCGCGGCGGCTTGCCTGGGCTACATAGTGAGCTCAGGGCCAGCCTGAACTACAAAGCGAGACCCTGTCTCCAAAAAAAAAAAAAAATGATACACTTGAAGTTATTTGTCTAACAGAAAAAAACTAAAAGGGGAACTGAGGAACAAAAGATAATTATAAGGCATATGGAAAACAGAAGTCAACTTCATTCCTATAACAAAAATGTGAGGGCTGGGATTTAAGATCAGTGGTTCCAGTGTCTGCCTGGCAAGCACGAGGTCCCAAGTTTGATGCCCTGTATCACACACCACAATGGTGTGTGTGGTGGCTCATGCCTGTAATCCCAGCACTCACAAGGCAGAGAAAGGAGGATTGCTGTGAGTTTGAGGCTTGCCTGGGCTATATAGTAAGCTGAGGGCCAGCCTGAACTACAAAGCGAGACCCTGTCTCAAAAAAAAAAAAAAAAGAAAATTGTCAATTTTTTGTGAAATTTAACAATTCTAAAATTCATGTAGAAAATAAAACCTAAACTATTTAAAAAATATGAGGGGTGGTTGTATCATATCAAGAGTTGTTTCAAAGCTATAATACCTAAGATAGCATGAGATTGAATTTTAGAAAAGGACAAATGGGAAGGAAAAGAGAATAAGACAGAGGAATTCATGTTCTCAAACAGAATATTTGTACAGCTAGCTTTTAGTATACTGTAATGCATGAATTCCCCTTTTAACAGCATTTTCTAGTTTACTCATTTAGCACTAGGAATAACTGTAGTTTCCTGTAGGTATTAATCTTTTGATAGTTTATGTATTTTAGCATTCCCAGACTTTCCAATGCTTTTGTAATCAATTCCTCATATTAATTTCTCTTATTTGAAATACATAAAGTGGGCTCTCATTTCCTGATGAGATGTAGTCTACTATATAACACACAAAACTGAACAAAGATTAGTATCTACAGTAATAAATAAGATAACTAAGTACAAAAATAACAAAAAGGGGTATTTAGGGCCAGAGATTTAGCTTAGTGGTTCCAGCGCCTGCCTCACAAGTGCAAGGTCCTGAGTTTGATCCCGGTAACCACATACAATGCTGGGCACAGTGACTCTCGCCCACCAGCCATCAATACCACATACCACAGTGCCGGGCATGGTGGCTCATGCCTATAATCCCAGCACTCAGGAGGCAGAGACAGGAGGATTGCTGAGTTCTGAGGTTTGCCTGGGCTACATAGTGAGCTGAGGGCCAGCCTGAACTACAAAGCGAGACCCTGTCTCAAAACATAAAGTTTCATTTCTGCTAGATTAACAAAACCTTTAAATCACCCCAAATCAAGGGCAAACAAGAATCTAAATTTTTTTTAGGGGCTTTCTCTTTATTTTCAGTATCATTGGTCAATGAGTTCAGCTGTAAAACCTCAGAATAGACATATTATGACCTCAGAAATGTTACCTGGGCATTAAGAAAATAAATATAATTTATAATTTCATGTTTTTGTATAATGTAATAACGCTTTAGATGTTACTGCTTATGTGTGAATTTTTTTCTCCGTGTTTCTGTCCTTCTGGTTCATTGGTTTTTTCATTCTGGTTCCTGTTTTTCACATTGTTTTTGTTCTGTTTTGTTTGAGACAGGGTCTTGCTTTGTAGTTCAGGCTGGCCCTGAAATCACTATGTGGCTCAGGCAAGCCTTGAACTCAGCAATCCTCCTGCCTTTGCCTCCCAAGTGCTGGAATTAAAGGCCTGAGCCACCAAGCCCCACCTTTGTGGTATGTGGTACTAACTGCCAATGGGAGTGAGCTACCACGCCCAGTAGTGTTGTAGCCTGCCTCGCAAGCACAAGGTCCTGAGTTCTTGCTGGGCATGGAGACTCACGCCCACCAGCAATCAATACCACATACCACAGTGCCGGGCGTGGTGGCTCACGCCTGTAATCCCAGCACTCGGGAGGCAGAGACAGGAGAATTGCTGAGTTCGAAGCTTGCCTGGGCTACATAGTGAGCTCAGGGCCAACCTGAACTACAAAGCGAGACCCTGTCTCAAAAAAAAAAAAAAAATCCTCAGCATTCTCCCATGAATCAATCTTGTATGTCTTACTCATATATTCTAGTTTTGCTTGTTCTAGGACCCCACCAAAATGACCTTCAGGAGTCTTACATTTTTTCATTTGAACAACTCCTTTCAGCACAATGTCTGAGTCCTCAGAGGGGTAAACCACACCTAGACAGTCAAGAGGAATATCTGCTGCATCACGGTAACATACCGCCAGACTTTTGTTTCACCTGAAACCGGAGCCACGTTGTAAACTTTCTTGGAACTCAATGTGCTGATCAGAGCTCTTGCCAACATTCAGATAGGTGATGAAGGCAATGTTGATCTGTTTCTTGTCAGTGTGACACTTTTCAAACTACCACAGATAGAGTGAACATTCCTTTTCCAAAGGACTTAGTAAGACTTGCATGGAAAGCAAGTGTTGGATAGTCCTGGGAGAGGAGAGTAGCCCACTGTTCTGTAGCCTAGACTGGAGCAAGATCACATTTGTTGAGTATGAAAAAGATGATTCCATGGTTTTTTCCTTTCATACGTAAGCCTTCCTGTGGAGGGAATGGGTTCCCACTGGATCTCTAGCATCAGGAACCTGGACTACAACATCTGATGAATCTATCACCTTGTAGAGCTCAACCCCTATTCTTTTGGACTATCCTTTCTTGTATATCTATTCTTGGGCTTCATTTCTCCTACCAGTGTCTTCCCAAATCTCAATCTTTGCCTTGGTTATAGATCTCAGTGGACATCTCAGGTTTTTCTATCAGTGACTGTATATCACTCACAAATAAATTTGGCCACTTTCTCTGTTCTGTAGGACCAAACCTAGTTTCAAAACTTTAAGTATCATGTACCAATAAAGATTAAAAAAACTTTTAAGTATCAAGAACATGGACCTTGGAGTTATAAGGCTGGATTCGCTCATGGAGAAGACACACTGGTAACATGCTTGGCTTCACAACAACTTTGTATGAACTCTTCAGAATGGTTTCCATGTCCTCTTGAAATTTCTATTTAATAAGGACTGCTTAATTACACGTGTGTTCTTAAACCATTTAATATTTGGCCTCAGTGCCAGAGGCACTGTTGACTGATTCTGTAGATCCTTAATCACTTTACCACAATTATTACTATGCTCCTTTCGTCTATACATGTTTATACACTAGACTGTAGCTCCCTGTACTTGATCCAAATCGGTGCTGGGTTTGGAGGGGTTGATGGTGCTCCACCCTTTGTACTTGGGCTTCACCACTTGCCAAAAGGACAATGACTCCTCTGGCTTACTGGTTAGCAAACTCAGAACTTCACAACAATCTAAATTTTTACAGCTAAGGGAGGTAGAAAAGTGCACAAGCATTTGTAAAAAATATTATTTGTAGGCTGGGCATTGTGGTGCATACCTATAATCTCAGCAATTGCATAGCTTAGGCTGGAGGATTGTCATGAACTCAAGGCCAGCCTGGGCTACACAGTTGAGTTTGAGGTCAGCCTAAACTACACAGCAAGACCCTGTCTCAAAAAACAAAGAACAGGGGCCAGGGATTTAGCTCAGTGGTTCTGGCGCCTGCCTTGCAAATTCAATCCCTCTTAACCATATACAATGCTGGGCGTGGTGACTCATGCCCACCAGCAATCAATACCACATACCACAGTGCCGGGCGTGGTGGCTCACACCTGTAATCCGAGCACTCGGGAGGCAGAGGCAGGAGGATTGCTGAGTTCCAGGCTTGCCTGGGCTACATTGTGAGCTCATGGCCAGCCTCAACTACAAAAAGTGAGACTCTGTCTCAAAAAAACAAAACAAAACAAAACATAAAATATTATTTGTAAAAAAAAAAAAGTGCAAATTACCTAAAAACACCATACATGTCCCTATCATAAAATTCAGCACTCCAACTTCTATATATATAGAACATAAATATCAACATTAAAATGTTTTGGGCTGCTATCATAATGAATATACTTTATAGCCCATTCAATATACAAACGTACACACACCCACCAAAAGTTTTATAAAACTCTATTTTTCCTCACTATCCACGTAAACACAGTGACAGCATACATAAAACTTGATACATATATAAAAGAGAAAATAATATTTTTGCTTCATTTTTCAGTCTACAAGCCTGATACTAGAACTCTCTAGTAGAGGTTACACTACAAATTTAAAACTATTTCTTAACCTGGGTAATGGTAACAGATACACATTTTGTTATTTTTTTTTTTTCTTGAGACAGGGTCTTGCTTTGTAGTTCAGGCTGGCACTGAGCTCACTATGTAGTCCAGGCAAGCCTCAAACTCAGCAATCCTCCTGTCTCTGCCTCTGGAGTGCGGGGATTACAGGCGTGAGCCACCACACCCGGCACTGTGGTATGCAGTATTGATGGCTGGTGGGCATGAGTCTCCACGCCTAGCATTGTATGTGGTTACCGGGGATCGAACTCAGGACCTTGCACTTGCAAGGCAGGCACCAGAACCACTGAGCTAACCCTCTGGCCCTTTTGTTATTTTGTTATTATTTTCTACCAAATAGCTACAATTTACATGATGTACTTCATAAGATATATATTTCTAAGTAGAAAAGACCTAAGAACTCACATAGATTCACACAAAGATCTAATAAAATGATTTCCTTTTCTTCCTAAAGGTCCAAATAGTAGTTGAAGATTTTAGTTAAATGTTTTTAATAATCTCTAACAATATCCTTTTCATGAAATAAAGTAATGGAAACTTGTAATAAAATTAGACATTATTAGTTTGAGGTCTGAGGATGCAGCAGTGATAGAGAAAGCACTTGCCTTGCACACACAAGGCCCTCTGTATGTTACTCAGACACACGTGTACAAACACACATGTTCTTATGCTGATATAAATCTATTCTTTTTTTTTAGTTTTTTTTGAAACAGGGTCTCACTTCATAGTTCAGACTGGCCCTGAAGACACTATGTAGCCCAGGCTAGCCTTGAACTCACAGCAATCCTCCTGCATCTGCCTCCCAAGTGCTAACTAAGATTATAGTCATGAGCCACTATGCCCACTATGTGGTACCAGGGATTGAACTCAGTACCTTGTAGTTGTGAGGCAGACACCAGAACCACTGAGCTAATTCCCCAACCCAAATCTGCTATTCTTATAGGTAAAAAATAAAGATTAACAATTTCATATGATTCATTGTAATATACCTACTCAAGATGATTGGAACATAAAGAAATTATAATTAATTTGAAACATATAGGAAGTAGACTTTATAAAGTTTGTTTTTCTTTTTTAAAGGAATATAAAACTATTAACCACTCCTCACCATCATTTATAGTAAGTAAATAGTATAGAGTAGGATTAACATTCTGACTACTACAAAGTTATCTGGCTCGTTTCTGCTGAAACAATAATCCAAATAGTGAAAAGACTGAGTCTACATGTAAGGAACAAATCAGGGTCAATAAAAATATGCAGGTCAATAATCTAGATCTCAAGTTTGTTCACTCATTTATTCTAGCAGGTCCTAAATTGTGACCACCTGTAGCTAGCTACTCACCAGGTTCCCATGAGCCAAGTCTTAAGACAGACATATACGAATCCTGCCTTTTGAGTCCAGATTTCAACTTGTAAAGGAAGGTGTCACGAGGAATCTATAACGTTCCTTTACCAAGTCTTAGCTAATTCAAACAAACCAGGTTCTGACTAGTTTCTTATCTGGATGGGGAAGTTGTTGGTAGTGGTACAATTTTTCTTTCCAGGAATTTTGTAATCAAACGGCTACACTTTTGTGACTAAAGACATAGAGATTATGATCTGGCTGCTGAGAAAATATCCACTTTAAACTGAGCACTTAACTACAGAATCATCTATTTAACTTGAAATAGTACGCTTCAGGAAAACTTTCAATTTAACTGTAAGTAATTTATAGGTTGCTCAGAATGATGGCATCCCAAACTTGGGCTTATAACATAAGCTTTTGTTTAGTAAATATTAAAAAAAAATGAAAACAGTTTACACAAGTGATTTATTTATGCACACACAAACAAAAAACTCAGAATGGTCCTCAAGCATGTGAGCTAAAATGAGTTCTGTTTTGAGTTTGAATACAGATAATTTTCCCAATTTAGCAAAGCTAAATATCAGGAAACATTATCAGGCTACCAAATGCTGTATTCTGATAAAGGAATCAACTACAAAAGCTTTTTATTTGCTCAGAATAACCAGTGCTATGGATATAAAACAAACAAAACCCAACAACTCCCCCAAAGACTTTCAAAACCAACATATTAAACTTGATTTTCATTAGAATGCTGTTTTTTCCACACTAGTAAAACAAAAACCAAGATCTATATTTTATATATATACATATATAAATGGTGTATGTTATTGAGCTTCATGTTCTGGACAAGAATGCCAAGTTAATTCTTTCTTCATAAAAAGCAATTACAATTTGAAGACATTTCATATTTGCCTCTTTTGCCAACACCAAGTCAGCCTCATCTGCATCTTCCATTTCATAAAAAAACATCAATTCTCCACTAGTATCTGTGGCACCAATTATCTGTTCTGGATCAAGACCTCTAGTAAAGCGTCTAGGTTTGTCAGCAGCATCTCTTTTCTTTGATTTGCTATCGTCATATTCACTGTCAGACAAAGATCTTTTTGTACCGTCTTTTTCTTTACCAGCTTTTTGAGAATTAAGAAATGCTTCAATTAATCCTGGAGAATCTAAATTATCTTCAGGTTCTCACGTATTGTCATTGTAAATTCCTTCCATTTCACTGTAAATTTCTTCCATTTCAGAAAACATTGCAACTTCCCATTCACTAACGCCAACTCAGTGTTTTTTCTACCACAAATTCTTCAGACTTTGCTCCCTCAACTTTTTTACTTTTTCCATTTTGTCTCTTTCTTGTTTTTTGCAATGTAGTTGGAGGCCATTTTTTTATTGCAGACTTCAGAGCTATTATTCACTGCCTGGGATTCTCACACCGCGGGTCCACATTATCTGTCTTGGCCTGCACCTGCATCTCCACTTGCATTGGAGGGAAACCAGCTGGGTGCTGCTTGGATGGGGTGGGGGGTTGCCACCCTATAGAGTCTATTTTTCATTGTGGAAAAGTCATTAGAGAAAAAAAAATCAACATTTAGCTAAGATAGTCATACAGCACAAACAACTTAGGGCTATAATAACTAATTTGGAAAATAGTTTCTATGAAATTCAAGACGTGCTTGAATGCCCAAGTAGAAATGTCCAGTAATAAAAATATGCAGTAAAGGGCTGGGGGCTTAGCTCAGTGGCACTGCGGTTACCCTGTAAGTACAAGGACCTGAGTTCAATCCTTGGTATCAGCAAGAAAAAAAAAAAAGTATTCAAGTCCCAGGTTGGAAATAAGGACTAAAGAAAATCTTATAGGAAACATCAACAAATGGAATTAAATTCACGTTTGAGATGTTACTCAATCTATGGCTTAAATAAGAAAGAATCTGAGAGTAAAGACACAACATTGGAAACAACATGAAGAGATCACTGGGTACAAAGGAGAGAAAAGGAAAACAACTAAGCGATGAAAGGAACATGAAAAGTGTAATATTTTACAAACTGGAGGAAAAGTTACTGTCAAGAGACAGAACTCAGGCTGGGCATGGTGGTGCAAGCTTGTACTCCAGCATTTGGAGGCTGAGAGAACAGGATCATTCCATGGACATTTCTCTTAACAAACATTTATTTATTTATGTATGTATGTATTTATTTATTTATTTGCTTTTGAGACAGGGTCTCACTTTGTAGTTCTGGCTGGCCCTGAGTTCACTATGGTGCCCAGGCAAGCCCCCAGGAACGGGAACTCAGCAATCCTCCTGTCCCTGCCTCCCGAGTGCTGGGATGACAGGCGTGAGCCACCATGCCCGGCACTGTGGTATGCGGTGTTGATTGTTGGTGGGTGTGAGTCTCCACGCCCAGCATTATATGTGGTTACCGGGGATCGAACTCAGGACCTTGCACTTGTGAGGCAGGCGCCGGAACCACTGAGCTCACCCTCCGGCCCTTTATTTTTATTTTTATTCTAGTTTTTTTTGAGACAAGGTCTTACTTTGAAATTCAGGCTGGCCCTGAACTCACTATGTATTCCAGACTAGCCTTGAACTCACAGGAATCCTTCCTCTGCCTCCCCTAGGGGGATTACAGACAGGAGCCACCACACCCAGCTTAACAAATATTTACTGAGTGCTACTGTATCCCAGGCATATAAAATAAGACAGCCAAAAAAACTGATGCTTTTTTTTGTTCTTTCTGTCAATATTTTCATCTGTAAGTTGAATAAGAAATGATGTATTTTACAGTATTTTCAAATGAAAGAATAGCTGACATAAAATGTCAGAACTGAGATCCAAAGCACTTTAATATATTGTAGTGATGTGGTACTGTGTGCCTACACTCCCACTTGCTGGGGACTGAGTAGGAGGATCATAATCTCAAGGCAACCTGGAAAATTTTTTGAGATCTCATCAGAGACAGAGAATGTTTAGGAGGAATAAAAATACAATACCTATGGAGAATTTTTGCTAGAAACATTTAACTAAGTCTCTAGGCCTAACTGCCACTTTATAAGAAATGTAGAGGGGGCCGGAGGGTTAGCTCAGTGGTTCCAGTGCCTGCCTCGCAAGCACAAGGTCCTGAGTTCAATCCCCGGAAACCATATACAATGCTGGGCATGGAGACTCACGCCCACCTGCCATCAATACCACATATCACAGTGCTGGGCATGGTGGCTCACACCTGTAATCCCAGCACTCGGGAGGCAGAGACAGGAGGATTGCTAAATTCAAGGCTTGCCTGGGCTACATAGTGAGCTCAGAGCCAGTTTGAACTACAAAGTGAGACCCTGTCTCAAAAAAAAAAAGAAATGTAGAAGTTAGAGGAAGATGTTAATGACATCATGGGAAAATAACTACATAAATCCATGATATGATTTTTCTATAAACTGGCTTGCACTCTTAACAAAAATAATACATTATGGGAAGTATTAAGAAGTGCAGGATTATTTAAAGTGACCCAGAAAGGAGTTCTACAAGAACTCTCTGCACTAGCTGCTCAAATTGTCCGTAAACCTAAAACTCTTCTAAGAAATGTAATCTAAAAAACACAGAGAAAGGGCCGGAGGGTTAGCTCAGTGGTTCTGGCGCCTGCCTCGCAAGCGCAAGGACCTGAGTTCAATCCCCGGTGACCACATACAATGCTGGGCGTGGAGACACACCCACCAACAATCAACACCGCATACCACAATGCCGGAAGTGGTGGCTCACGCCTATAATCCCAGCACTCGGGAGGCAGAGACAGGAGGATTGCTGAGTCCGCGGCGGTTTGCCTGGGCACCATAGTGAGCTCAGGGCTAGCCTGAACTACAAAGTGAGACCCTATCTCCAAAAGCAAAAAAAAAAAAAAAAAACACAGAGAAAGATAGTGTCAATAATTCAGAGAAAGCAAAGTTAATGCTAAGAAAACTTCTATTTTTGTGGTCCTTACTCATTAGTACTGCAGACTCAGTTGTACTTCCCATTTTACTGTGCTAATTATTAATTTTTTTGCCATAAAGCTGCAGATAAACATAAAGAGCAATTTTGGTTATTTCCTCACACTTGAGATTTCTCTCAAGAGCATAGCGTTCTTCTACATCCTCCATAGGAGGATGAATCTACCAGGAAAGAAATGAGAAACAATTCCATTCACAATAGCATAAAAAAAGTTAAATAGCTAGAAGCCATAGTAGTACATGCCTATAATCTCAATACTTAGGAGGCTGAGGCAGGATTGCTGCAAGTGCAAAGCCAACAGGAACTATTTAGTGAATTCAAGGTCAGTCTGGAGTACATAGCAAGACCTTACCTCAAAAAAAAGGAGGCTGGGCTGGAGGGTTAGCTCAGTGGTTCAGGCACCTGCCTCGCAAGCACAAGGTCCTGAGTTCAATCCCCAGTAACCACATACAATGCTGGGCATGGAGACTCACGCCCACCAACAATCAATACCGCATACCACAGTGCCAGGCATGGTGGCTCACACCTGTAATCCCAGCACTCGGGAGGCAGAGACCGGAGGATTGCTGAGTTTGAAGCTTGCCTGGGCTACATAGTGAGCTCAGGGCCAGCCTGAACTACAAAGCAAGACCCTGTCTCAAAAAAAAAAGGGAGGCAGCCTGGCTCCCCCTCCAAAATGATAGCATGGAGGATGAGGATGAGGAGGGAAGAAGGGCAAGAGAAAGAGGAGAGTAGGGAGATGCCTGAGAACTGGTAGGTATAACAGAAGAGGGAGGTATGGCTTCTTCCAAGATAAAAAAAAAATCTCTGAAATTTCTCGGCTGAAAAAATATCCTTGCTCCAAGTTTGTATTTGCTATAGGAAACAATGCAGTAATGACTTTGTAATCATTTTCTATGAATTCAGGAGTCTGGGAAAAAGTTGGTTGTGCTGAAGTCTGAATTGAATAGTTTTAGAAAAATGCACACTATACATACATTCCCCACAGAGGCTTAATGTGCTGTTTTACCTTCTGAAACTAAATCTTTTGGTTTTCCTTTGTCAGCGTAGTTACCGCCTTGTGGAAGAACAACAGAGTCAGTGGCTGGAAAAGGTTTGTATAGATGTTGTCCAAAGAAAACCATGCAGGAACTGTTCTTATGTGTAGGCATGTTACTGATCATAAAACCTCCAAATCCACTGGCAGCTTTCTTTCTCCTTTCCTAAAAGTCTTGAAACGTAGAACTTCAAAGACTCTGCCTGTTACTCCCTGCTCAAAGATCTGAATATCATGCCTGAACTTCCTGCAACACTTCTGAGTTATTGTAGTATGGCCAATCCTTGTGGTGCTGTACCTGTATCACACTGATGTAATGAAATTAAACTCAGAACAGTTGCAAGCCATACTTTCTTCTAGAAGCTTGAAAGATTATTAATCTCCAGAGCACAGAGATTCTGAACAAGCTGATGGCAACAAATGAAATACACCTAACATTTTTATGTGATCCCAAAGATTCCTCTGTCAGGTCTGCTACCCACCCATTCCCCTAAGGGGAGCATCATGCATTATTCTGTGGATTACTCTGAAGGTCTGTGTTTTGAGGATGACAAAACAAAAAAAATTAAAAAATTAAATACTCAGGAACCAATATAACCAAGAAAGTTAAAGATCTCTCTAATGAAAATTAGAGAATTTTGAATAAAGAAATTAAAAATTACTTTGGGGGCCGGAGGGTTGGCTCAGTGGTTCCACGCCTGCCTCACAAGCGCAAGGTCCTGAGTTCATCCTGGTAACCACATATAATGCTGGGCGTGGTGACTCACGCCCACCAACAATCAATACCACATACCACAGTGCCGGGTGTGGTGGCTCATGCTTGTAATCCCAGCACTCAGGAGGCAGAGACAGGAGGATTGCTGAGTTTGTGGCGGCTTGCCTGGGCACCATAGTGAGCTCAGGGCCAGCCTGAACTACAAAGCAAGACCCTGTCTCAAAAAAAAAAAATTACTTTGGAAAAACGAAAGATATTCCTTGTCGTGGTTAAGTAGAATTAATACTGTTAAAATGGCCACATTGCAAAAGGGAAGGGGACCAAGGGATAGAGAAGGGAAATGAAAGGATAAAAAGAATTAACACAAAAATAAATTCAAAGACTAAAAATCAAAGAATGGAAAACAATATTTAATACAATAGGAATTCTCTCAGAAGCAGGAATAGCTATCCTATTTTCAGACAAAGAGGACTTTAAGCCAAGCTAACCAAAAGAGACAAAGAACATTACATATTAATGAAACTACTCAACAAGAAGAGATCACAATTATAAAAATATATATACCAAACTATGTTTTACCTAACTCCATAAAATAAATATTAATGCCTATAAAAGACCAGATAAACATCAATACAATTATAGCAGCTAACAGCCACTGTAATAAATAGGCCTACTAAACAAAAGTCAACAAAGAAATATCAGAGCTGAACAAAACTTTTCAAAAACTGGACTAAATGGATATCTACAAAATGTTCCACCCAACACCTTACTTTTAGCAGTGCATGGGACTTTCTCCAAAATAGACCACATAATAACACATAAATCATGATTATGTAAATGCAAAAGAATCAAAGTTTTACCATGCACAATATCAATCACTATGCAATGAAACTAGAAATTGACTAACAAAAGAAGCCATAGAAATTGTAAACATATGGAAATTAAACAAGAGTCTTGAATAATCAGTGGGTCAGAGAAGTAAGACAGTTTCTACTTCATACGTTCTAGGCAAGTACTTTATTATCACTGAGATGTAACCCCACCCCTCATAGTTCAAAATTTAAATGTGGGTAAGTATGTTCATGTAAATACATATAACTTACACCTTCACAGTCCTGTTTCCTAGATCTTCTAGGCAACACACAGTTTATAAGGACTTTCAACTGTATTTGTGTCTGGACTGTGAAAAAACAGACAGCACTGGCATACTCTTATCTTTTTTGTCTATCCAAAATGTTTCATTAAAATGTCAATTATAAGCCAGGCATGATGACTCACACTTGTAATCTCAGCACTTGGGACGCAGAGGAAGAAGGATTACTGTGAGTTCAAGGCTATAGTGGGCTACACAGTGAGTTCAGGGCCACCCTGAACTACAAAGTGAGACCTTATCTCAAACAAACAACTAAAAAAAAAGTCAATTATACACATACAAAACCTAACCACTGCCTTCCAATATTTTAGTCAATATTTTTGCAGTATCCCATCCAGTATCTAATTTATAATGGATGATCAATTGGAGTGGTTGGTTTTGTTTCTGAGACAGGGTCTCACTATGTAGTTCAAGCCCTTGAACTCACTATGTAGCCCAGGATGGCTCTGAATTTATAGTGATCCTCCTGCCTCTGGAGAACTGGAACTATAGGCATGATCAATACTGATCTGAGTAGATGAACTTACATTATTTAGTCTCTGACACAAAAAATTTTTGCTGATCTATTTTGCATTCTTTCCATCTTAAAGTTATTGCCAATATGGTATGAGATTGTCATTATACTTAGACAACACATTTGTCTTAGCTGAATGTATACAATGAGTCATTTCCTAGAAGGGCTTTACAAACTCAGTGTAATTATAAAGTAATTAGATTGACTACATATAAATAGACTTCATTTGGGAATCATATTTCATACAGTTTTCCTATCAGCTGGTGAAAAAGGAAAAGACTGGGGCCAGGGATTTAGCTCAGTGGTTCCGGAGTCTGCCCGGCAAGGGCAAGGTGCCAAATTTGATGCCGGGTAACCACATACCTCAGTACCAGGTGTGGTGGCTCATGCCTGTAATAGCAGCACTCCAGAGGCACAGGCAGGAGGATTGCTGTAAGTTTGAGGCTTACCAGGGCTACATAGTGAGTTCAGGGCCATCCCGAACTACAAAGCAAAACCCTGTCTCGAAAAAAACAGAGGAAAAGATTGCTTCTGCTTTGAATTCTGAAATTCTTGAATTCTGGAGAACACAAATATTATAAAACTAGACACAGTTTTTTGGAAAAGATTTTAGGTTATTTCATCTAACACTATGATGATTAGTTATGATGTGTCAACTTCGCATGAGTACTACTTACCAGATTACAAAAGTTCTCAGTAAGTCTGTGGATGACTGACATGTAGGCTACAAACTGAGGAAGGAAGGTCCACCCAAGATGTGGGTGGTTCCAACAAATAGGCTTATAGCCTAGAAAAAATAAGAAAATTTTTAAAAAGACCAATATTCCTTTTTCTTCTTTGGAGCATCTCCAGGTTTCACTATTGCTTTTGGATTCTCATCTCTAGTTCCTTTTAACTTTCAGTGTAGAATCCTACTCTCTAAGGCAGACTGTTTCAGGAATGAGCTCTAGGCCTTCAACCTTTAACTGGATCTATCCAGTTAATGTACCAGAGTAATGATCTATTAGGTTAACTTGACAAGTGAGTTAAGAGAAACTTAACTAGGGCTAGGGATTTAGCTCAGTGGTGCCACACACCTGTCTCAAGGTCATCAGTTCAATTCCCAATACAGTGAAGAAAAAAAAAAGAGAGAAGCTTCACTAATGGCTCAGCAATTCGATGCCCTAGAGTAGTGACTCCCTGTATGCTGTAAAGGGGAAATGAGGAAGGATGGGTCTGCTTTAGTTCCTCCAAGGAGCTGGTCTTTGCCTTCACCCTGGATGTCCTCTGCTGGCTTCCAGAGCAGCTTCCTGGGATTCTGGCACAGTTCCTTCAGCCTTCAGGCATAAATTCTCCAGCCTTCTAGAGAAGATCCCTCAGCCCTTGCATGGGTCACTTCAGTGAGCTCCATCCAGATTTCTGACCATATCTTTTGGTCCCCAGGGCACAGACAGACTGTCTGGACTCTTGTCAGACTTCCTGGGTGACCATTTTAAGTCAATTGTAAATTCACATGTATTCCTGTATCTTGTGTTATATGTGTCCTTCTAATACATACTGATTGAAAAACGACACTGATTTTCAACCACTGGTTCCTTAGGCAGTCATTGTAAGCCTACATAATAAATCCTTTATGCAATCGTATCTGTCCTTCTCCTGAACCCTAAATGATACAAGATATCTTGTTTTGCCAGAAAACTTAAAATTTGTCTTAGAGTATTTTTTTTTTTTTGGCTTTTTTTTGGAGACAGGGTCTTGCTTTGTAGTTCAGGCTGGCCCTGAGCTCACTA
Organism: Thryonomys swinderianus; assembly: GCA_004025085.1. Taxonomy (NCBI): domain Eukaryota; kingdom Metazoa; phylum Chordata; class Mammalia; order Rodentia; family Thryonomyidae; genus Thryonomys; species Thryonomys swinderianus. Next base: position 136 of record PVIC010035006.1, on the reverse strand, counting down.
TGGTGCCCAGGCAAGCCGCCGCGAACTCAGCAATCCTCCCGTCTCTGCCTCCCGAGTGCTGGGATTACAGGCGTGAGCCACCACGCCCAGCATTATATGTGGTAACCGGGGATCGAACTCAGGTCCTTACGCTTGC